>JAQGAX010000710.1:0-14561 GCA_034698105.1 Plectus exinocaudatus
CCCCACTCATGTGTCTGTATGAATTTCATCATTTCTTCGGCGGCGAAGGCGCGCTTGCCCGTGTACGCTATCATCGAGTAGGTACTGATGCAGACGACCGGCTTGGTCGCGTTCGGCCCGGACGGAATCGGATCACGCGCTTCGCGTGTGAACCGGAGCAGTTGAGAATTGGAAATCGTCGACCACAACTGAAAAAACCACCAATCAGCAACTGCAATTCAAGAGTCATATGCAAGCAGCAAGTTATCTCTGCATCACATAGTGGAGGCACAGTTGTCGACGTGAGGGAAACGGTTAGTTCTGGCCCTGCGATAAAGATTAGCGCTTGCGTAGATTTTTTCGATGTTCGTCTATCAAGTCGACGCAGTAAATGGTCTGCTTTCACGCAGTGACGCGGACAATAGCCCACCTCGCTTTAACATGCACTGACACAAAGGATACTGTACCTTGAATTGAGAACGCCACTGCTCGACGGAAACGTTGGACGTGGCGAGCACGAGACAGCGCTTGTTGACGGTAGTGGCGGCGGTGACACCAACGAGCGTCTTGCCGGCGCCGCACGGAAGCACAATCACTCCCGACCGGGCACGACTGTTCCCGAACATCTTGCGCAGGCTCTTTTCTTGATACGGCCTGCAGAAAAGTGTAAATGTTTGATACGCACTTGTCAAAATGCGTGACCAAAAGTGTCTACCGTAGAGTTGTGGACGGTTTCAGATCGATGCCGAGATTCGGGTTGATGGTATCATTGCGGAAATCGTATTCTGCGAGCAGCGGATGCTCGAGTTCAATGCAGCGCTTTTGTAACAACTCGATAGTTTCTTGTTTCACCTGTTGAACGAGAAATGAAATGTCGGTTACCGGAAGAATCCAAAGAAATTAGTTACCTCAAATGTCAACAACTGAAGATTGCGAATAGCCTCATCTTCGTCGTCGTCGTCGTCACGATCGATTCGTCCGTAATAAGCGTCGATATCATCGGGCACTTGACTGCTCCCTTCCTTCTCTTTTTCGCTGGTAGCCGGCGCCGCAGGCTTTTGCGTTCCAGGAATGATGATTTTCTCAGCGGCCTATATGTAACTTTGTCACCAACGGCACTCAACAAATAATAAATTGATACAGCGTCAGTTTCTGGTCGGGCAGTTGGCGCAGTGTCGAGGACGCACCGTTGGACGTCAGGGTCTTTGAGCAGCTTCTGGACGACTTGCGAATGGCGCGACTCGACAAAATAGCGATTGTGCTTGAGCACCAGTTTTACCTTGCCGTAACTGAGCGTACACAACTGAAACGCCCGCGTCAACAATAGCTATGGCTCAGATGCGGACCAGAGGTCACGTACCTTAATGAATTCAATGATTCCAGCAGGGAGCGTCGTCTTCGACAATCGCTCCAGGTACTCGATGATATCGTTGGTCTGCAGACCGACCGACACGGCGGCGTACAGCGAGTAGGCCGTCAGCTGATACTCGTGAATGTGCTCTGGGCGGCATACAGGCTGCAACATTCATATTATCACACTGAAACAATAGAAGCGCATCAGCAGGCACCTCCGAGATGGCGATCAGGAAGTCGTGCGCGTGGCGGTACACTGGGCTGAACGATTCGAGAAAGATGTGCCCATCAGGCGCCACCCACAAGGGGCGTGACGCATGGTCGGGCTTCAGTTTCATCTCCGACCGGTAATCTTTAGCGCCGAACTCGTCGACGCGACCCGACGACGCCTCGGTCGTCTCCAAATTGTGGCTGGCCGCTTTGGGAACGTCCGCTGCACAAATTAGAACACGAATGGAAGGCGAAATGAACACAAACACCTACCGGTGGTCGATGGACCGGCGTCTCGTTCGAAAGCGCCCTGCGAGGAGCTGTCCTCTTCGGCGGCCATATAATCCGGGTCGTACTCCTCGTATTTGCTACGCTTCCGCTTCTCATATTTTTGCTTCTTCGGTGGCATCTGTGAGAGTATTGTCAAACGCTCAATCACTATCAATATCAATCAATGCGTTGCTCAAATATGCGTCGAGGCAGTGGCAAAAACCAGTCAATAAACAATTGAAACACGATTTTCAATGCGATTTATACACTCAATCGAAACAACACAACAATATTAGACACGTAATACCAGCACACAGTTGCCGATCGAACGATGCACGATAAATACAATTAACAGACTTAACATTTCAACGAACAGTAGACGATTGTATTGAGACAGTTTTGTAGCAGGCATTTCACTGAGAATCGGGAACCTTCCATTGTAAACGACGACCGGTCTCATAGAGGTCGTTCAGCGCTTTGTCAAACGTCTCGGAACTCTCAGCAGTCAGCTCTAGGTATCTGCAACCGCAATTTTGCGCTACATTGGCGAGTGTGCGCTTTAAGTCTAACTTTTTGTATACGCGCAGCGCTGTACGTGCGTCTTCGACGGAGTCGTGGGTTTCCGCCTGGATGTTTTCGCCTGAATCAAGAACAGTTCAAATTAGCAGCAGAGTGAACAGAACAGAACGAGTACCGAGTAGGTGCCAGGCCAGGAAACGTAACGAGACCATTCGCTGATGAGGGAGGTGGAACAAGTGCACAGTATCGATGGTCTGCTCGGGCGGCACCTGAAAACGACAAATACTCACAAGAACACACCTTCAAAAAGCGCCCTACGTAAATGTTGATGACTCTGAAGTCGTTGGCCAAACCGTGGCCCACGAACACAACGCCGCGATCGACCATATACAATAGTTTCAGGTACATGGCTTTGAGCGTCGTCAAATGTTTGGTGGAAGCCGATGGATCCAGATCCCCGGGCTTGATTCCACTGAACTTGGTCAGGTAGTCATGCACCTGTACAGTTGGTGTCACACGAATGCAAATTATACATTGAAGATGTATTTAGCATACTTCATCCGGCGTAGTAATGTAATCGTCCATGAAGGGTACGCCCTCTTTCGATCCGCTTCTGCAAGAGACGGCTGTAATTCAAAGCGACATAGTAGGGCCAAAATACAGACCCACGAATGCAGCTGACACGCGCTACGGACATTTGACTCGGCTTCACCATCGATTTGCTGCCGTCGCTGCGGAACTCTGTCTCCTCCGGATTGAGCGTCACGAATTCGGCGTCGATGGCGACAATATCTGCGGCCTTGGGGATCTCGTCCTGCTCGAGGATGACAAAGGTAGACGAGGAGAGACGTCGGCGCACCGACAGACATTCATCCGCCCAGAACACTGACTCGTCCACTGGCAGACGCGCTGCAACCGTTACGATCAGTCGGAACAACAACGAATTTGTCATTTTATCCGAAACAGGCAATGAGAAGATAGCGGATAACGGCGTTAATATTAATAATATTTGCAAACGCATGCGCTTTGAAGTCAAGTCCATCGCAACTAGATAACTATCACTCTTTACCGGAGGCAGCATATGAGAACAATAAAAATGGCATTCGATTAGCATTACTAAAGATAGCGCAAGCCCAAGGGAAGCTCGCTGAAAACAAGTATCTTGGGAAATACTCAAGCGCGCATGCTTAGTTGAAAATACAACGCAAAATCACATCTGACCTTCGGCGTTGACGTCGCCGGGCAAATCGTCGCGAACGTAGTATAGCAAGCACGGCGTTTTCCAGCTCAGATCCAAGTGCAACGCCTCATCCTCAGTGACGCGAGTAACGACAAACTCGTTGAAGACGACCCAGTCGCGCGAGTCGCTGTTGTTCGCAGCTGTGCGCACAGCCGTCACTAAGTTGGTTGGTTGATCGCCGTCGTTGATCGCCATCACCATGGCCTTTAGCGTGTAATTAATCGCTCGCTCGTCGGTCGAAGGCTGCTGAAAAGAATCACGAGCATTGGCAAATGCATTTAAAGGAAAAAATGTAGCAGCATACGGGAGTAATAATGGTCAGTCCATCGGTCAATTTGATGCCCAATCGCGGCACTAAATAATGCGATGCAGCCGCGGGACCGTCTGATTTGGCAGTCGGATCATCGGAAAACGATGCGTCCTCGCTGTCCGACAAGGTCAAATGGGACGACGGATCGCTTCTGCAATTCATTGCATTCATACTGATAGCGCTATGATAGAGAAAGAAATGTTCCATACTGGTCGCCGTGCGCGTACCGACAGAATGGCTTTCGGCATTCATCTCCGTACCGACAAGGTCGTCGGAAGCGCTCCATACCGCCGCCGGTCGTTGCTGGTGTCGAATATACCCGGCGTTTTTCGAAATGCTAAAAGAAACAGCGGTTAATTAGTGTGCGCTTGCTCGCGTACAGTCTGCTGGGTCGTCCAGAAGGCGCGGTCCTTGTCGGTGGTGATGTGGACGTCGATGGCGAGCGTGTTAGGCAAGCGCTGCACTCGTCTCGTCTGCGTCGTTGTGGTGTACTTGTCGCACTGACTGCAGAAAGCGCTCAGCTGCTGCTTCAAGTTGAAACTGCGCTCGACCAGCGCACAGAAACGCGTTGGCTCGTTGTCTGCAACGATCGACAATAATATCAGCACATGGATGGAAATCGTTGTCGACTGACTGGCCGGGCAGACGAGCGAGACGATCAACGGCGAGCTCTTGCTAGTCGTCTCGTTGTCGCAGCGCACGCAGCGAATCAGCGTGATCGCGTCAGTGGCGAGCAGCTCGTGGATGGGATCATGAAATTCACCAGCCGGTGCCCCAGCAGCATCCTTTGGTTGGTCGGCAGAAATGACTTCGTCGGCTTCGTCTTCATCACGCTCATCAATAGACTCCGTAGTTCGTCCGTGCATTGTCAAACGTCCCGGACGAAGCGTCAATTCCTAGAAAAGCGTTCACCGATGTGTGAGAGAGTACGGCTAAATCGCTCGCTGCTACCAAAGACAACTGCTGGAGAAGGAAGCGGTTGAAACTCTGAATTTTGACGTCCAGATTGGTCATTTGCGAACAGTTATCGTCTTTGTCATTGAGCACGAGGCCCAGCGCCGTTGCTTCGGGAATCGTTCGAAACGCGCGAATGAAATTGCTCGCCTAAAGAGATGAATAATGGTCATGCGACCGATTGTTATCGACAATCCCACCGATGCCGGATGCTCGACAGTTCGATCGAGCAGCATTCGGAAGAGAAAGCAGAGTTCGCACGCGAGGCAGTACTCCTTTCGGCACAGGTGTTGCAAGACAGCCGATTTCAGCGCCGGTATGTGGAACAATGCCTGAAATGCGCCGTCAATAATGCCATTGTGTTTGCGTTGTCATTCGTTGCCGACTGACGAGCAAGACGGCCGTGCAATAGGCGTTCGGGACGAGCGCCTCGATGGCGACCATGTCGGTCTTGTTGTACCGGCGATAGTCGAAGTCGTCGCTGGTGAACTTGCCGGGCCGGACGTGCACTTTGCGGTAGAACTTGGGCATTGTGA
Organism: Plectus exinocaudatus; assembly: GCA_034698105.1. Lineage (NCBI taxonomy): Eukaryota > Metazoa > Nematoda > Chromadorea > Plectida > Plectidae > Plectus > Plectus exinocaudatus. The sequence continues at coordinate 5,372 of JAQGAX010000710.1, forward strand.
CCACGTGATCGGCGATATTCGGAGCGGAGGCTGAAAAATGCATGACGACGATTGTTAGACGCTAATCGATCGCGTGTTGTCCGTCGGCGCGCTGCTCGGCGGCGCCGTCGTGGCACTCTGGATTTCACCTGTGCTCGACCGGTCGTGTCCACACCATTGCCGCAACAACGGCCAGTCGCAGCTGCACAATAGCCCCGCCGTTCTCACCTGTCTTCACGGGAGATTGGCCTCCGATGCCGCCGCCGCTGGTCGTCGCCGAGTGCGCCGCCAGCTGCTGACTGTGCTTTCCGGCGACATTCTCATACGGCACAACATTGCGTCGGGTGAGTGGATGCGGATTCTTGGCGTAACCGACGAACTGCACCATCCGCATCGACTGGATCACGTCCGGCGGGATTGGTTCCGCTTGCCTGCAATTGAGCACGCGTTCGTCCCCTCGCACTTTGTCACCGCCTTCATGGCGCGATGGGTTCAATCGCTTCCGCGTTTCAATCGTTTCAACACCCATCGTTCCCACGTCCGCCCGTGCGCGAAAAATCCCCGTCATGTCGTAGAGGTCGCTCAGTCAATTGCAAGCAATTGTTTACCCTCATTGTGGCAACCAAGCAACGGGGAGGGGGTAATCGCGGTCGAGCTCTGTCATTGGCAGCCAGCTTAAACGTTGTTCGGCTAAGCTTGTTCAGCCGTACGATGACGACGGCGCCAATAGCACAACATCCGCTAGCTTCCTTTTGTGAAGAATAACAAGCAAAAATTGTCGCTGTGAGGCTGTTTTTTTCGCTTCTGATCCGTGCTAAGAGGCTCTTGCAGCCCACTTCGCCAGAGTAATCGCATCCTCAGCCGGCCTTTGCTTCGTTGCTGATCAAAAATTGCGTAGTAGAGTGTGTACTTTGAAAACCGATCTTCTGCATTCAATGATCTTGTGCACTTGCCCATTATCTCAGTCTCCCTCTGATTACTTGTTACTCGCGGCGAGCAACGCAAAACGCGAAGAGGAACATATTCAACGAGTTGTCAACAACGTCGACAGTGCTCGGCAGTACGCAGGTAGGCGGGCTGGGCGATTAGCAGCCAATTCGAACCTCCAAACCAAATCAACGATATTACAGATTGCTATCCTGCACTAATTGCTGTGATTAGCGCATGCAAAAGTGATCACTCAGTCGCGGTCCGGTGCACATCTACTCATGTTCCGACCGCTCGCAGCCCGCAGTCCATAGTCCACAGAATAAACAGCGACGGTCTGGCGTCGCATCCCCCAATCTAATTCAGGAGTTCATTTCCTGCGTCGACCGACAACTATGTGACGTTTCCCGCCGTCTCGCTTGCTCGCCCGCTACAAACATGTGTAGATCAATTTCGATAAGCCGATTGCGCTATATCCGATCATTCAGTTGCACGTCGCTGTCGAGTACTTGCAACGACCACTTGCAACGCCGGCCAATGCGCACTGAGCGCAACGTGCAAAGACTACTGTAGCGACGGCGGCGTCGGAAAGTCGAGTCGGTGAATGGCGCCAGAGTTTTGTTGGCTCACCCCAATCAACGTTCGACGAGCGACTGCTCGTTTATTATAGAGTGATGATTGCTGCGAAATGCTTGTGCGACACACCGGAGCGGAACAAATTGTGTCGTTAACTAACCGCCGCCCTTATCGTCATCCAATATCGTAATTGGCGAACCGCCGACAGCGTTTGCGCAATCTGTCCGGACTTCTTGGCATTATTAGCGTCGGTCGACATATCCTAAGACAAATCCTTGCTGCCTCGTCGCTCGATCGCCGAGTGCGTAAGTGCGTCAAGCCGCTTTCCCCCGCGGCGTTGCAGTACCTTGTTCAAAGTACTCATATATGTCGAGGGAGGCTATAGGTAGGGCCGGTGGGGGCATTGTTTGTGAAGCGGTGCGCGATAGAGCCAATTCGTTTGCCGAGCGAAGTGCCATTTCCTGCATACAAATCGAGACCGCGAAGCGCGACAGTGGCCAAACATCAGTCGATCTTTGATCGGTTTGCCAATGCGAATCGGCAGCTAGTACGGGCACCATTGATGGCATGGGCAGGTTGTTATTGTGTTGGTCGAGCTGCTATGTCCAAATGTTAAAATGGACGATAGCGACTTGAGGCTGGGGTACCCATGGTTTACCCATGGTTGAATGCATCAAGACGCAATGGCCGCGGGTCGCAGAGCGCGACAAAGCGCATGCCGGAAGCGCGGGCATCGATCAAAAGCCGCCAGTTCAGCCCCGAGCACTTGTCAGTCATATCCCGTGGATTACTAGGACGAACACGGCGCTCGTGCCCGTACACACCCCGTCTGCCCACTCCCGCCGCGCCGTCGTCCGCTCGACAATTTCCTCAGACCGCGAGACAGCAACGGTAATAACGCGTCATCTCTTCAGCTCTCGTCGATCGTCGCGACGCTGACGACAGCACACGACAACAGCGACGGACATCTGACCGGCTCGCGGCAGTCGGCAGCCGGCGGGCAGGGAGCAGCAGCCGGCCCGGAGATGGACCCCATCACCACCGGCCTCATGCTTTATGTGTTCCCCGTGCAGCTGGTGATCGGCGTCGCCGGCAACGCGCTCAACCTGGTCGTGCTGCTCAGCAAAGGCATGCGCACCAAGACGAACATTCTGCTCGCGTCCATGGCATTCGCCGACATCTGCTTCTTACTCTTCATGTTCCCGCACACGCTCATGTTCAACAAAACCGTCTCTCAGTTCCATTGGATAAAGTGGTCTCATATCTACCTCAACCTGCACTTCACTGGCGTCGCCAACAGCTTCTCCATTGCGAGCGCATGGTATGTTGCATTGCATTCGCTGTTATATATAGTTGCATATTTGCGCATCTTTACTAATTTCAATGCCTTTTCAGGTTTATCGTCATGGTGACCATTGAGCGATTGATGGTGATCATGTGGCCGCTTAAGGCGCGTAATTTCTGGAAAACAACTCGTCTCGTCCTCGTCATCGCGCTCATATGGATCGCCTCGTTCACCGTCACACTATACTATCACATCGCCTACGAAGTGCATTCGGTCAATATGACGTACACGTGGCTCGATGCAAACGGCACAAACTACTCGCGACCGATGGTGCGCAAGATGATGATGCTGCGTCCGGGCATGAGCGACTACAAGCAGGTCGCCGTCATCATCAACATTCTCGTCGTTATTCTCATTCCACTCGTCGTGCTCGCCACAGTCAACGGGATGCTCGTTTTCTGTCTGCGTCGCCAGCAGAAGCACATGTTCCAGTCGACCAAAGGCGATCGCACCGGTGCCGCTGATAACAACAATGTTATCAGCAATCCCAAACGTCAGCAACGCGCTCAACGAAAGGTGACCATCATGGTGATCGTCATTGTGTCGGCGTTCACGGTCACCAACCTGCCCTCGGCCGTCGTACACTTGTACGAGTTGCTGCGCATGATCGAGTTGGACACCACGCAGAGCGAGACGTTCAGAAAAGGCGCCGTCATTGCCAATAGTTTTGTCATTACCGGAAAGACGCTCAACTTTTTCTTATTCTGTATGTCCAGCGCGCACTTCCGTCTGCGTCTGCTGAGAATAATTGCCAAGAAGGCGCCGGCCATTGCCGGGTGTCTGCACAAATGTGCGCCCAGTGTGTTCGTCGACCCGGCCAGCGAGTTTCATCGAGGGGCGGCCAACAACAGCACGCGAATCAGCAGTGTTCAGATGACGATGGCCAGCCCCAACACTCCCGGCAGGTTCGCGAACAACGGCATTCGTACCAGTACGTCACTTCACGACCAGCCAACTGTCCAATCGGCAAGCAGAAACAACATGCCTGCTGTCTGCCGTAGCAATCGAGCGTTAAATTCGGGCAAACTGTACTGCGAAGACGAGACGTCGTTTTCGACGGCGCCACTGCTTTCTGTAGCGTCGCGCCATTCGGATGACAGCGATCAAGTGCGCTTCTCGATCAGTAGTGATCCACTGAATAAGCGCACGTTCGCCGACGTTGTCAATAGTCCGTGATCAATGCCATGTCTGCCCGCGTTGTGCTCCACTGAATATGTGATGTATCTCCACACGAGTCGACCAGTACTTATCAAAAGTATCTGTCACTTTCGTTCTCAGCGTCTTCCATTCGGGCAACTATACAGCGCCAAAATTTAGCAACCGCGCTCGGTAATCAAGCTAATCGCGCGTCTAGACAGAATCGAGTAATGATCAAAAAACACTCTGGAGCCGTTCTGCCGTTCAAGTCAGCAAGTGTCCATCGAATGCCGTTAATCGAATGGAGAGGGAAGGGGGCCGACGAGGTTTTCTACTCGTCAGCAGCAGATAGTCCTGCAGCGGTGGAGGGCGAAATGACGCCGGAATAACCGACCCGGCCCCCTCTTCGCCGACCGATTCGATTAAAGCCGACCGGTCGTCGCCGCCGTTCTTGAGTATGCGGCGTGTCTTCTTCGTCGGTGCGGCACGCCGAGTGTTCGCCATGCGCCACGCCGTGTGCGTCCCAAAGGCGCATCTCTTGTTGACCAGCCATGCAGCCGAGACGTTCATCCAGCGCTACATCTTTCCGGTTCAGTTCGTCTTCGGCGTGCTCGGCAATGCTGTCAACCTGTCGGTGCTGCTCAGCGCCGGCATGCGCAACAAGTCCAATGGTAATCGCGTTTGGCGATTCGACAATTCGGCAGAACATCAATTGTTTAGATCTGCTGGCGGCGATGGCGTTCGCTGATCTGGGCGTCCTTCTGTGCATGTTGCCCAGCTCTCTAGCAGCCTTCAACACGTTCGCCAGTGACTACAACTTTCGCTACGCCTACTTCACAATCAAGAACAGCCTGTCAGGACTAGCCAATTTGTTTTCCGCCGCCGCAATTTGGTACGCAACTACTAGCTTAGCGAGATGTGAATTCATTTTGTTACAGGCTCGTACTGGCCGTGTCCGTTGAGAGGCTGATTGGTGTCAAAACACCACTGCACACGCGAATCTATTGGGCACGCTGGCGAATGACAGTCATCGTGTCGGCAGTGTTCATCGCTTCGGCCCTTCTCACCTTCTACCATCACATCGCCTACAACTGCTTCTACTACTACCTGTGCAACGGCACGCAACTGTTCGCCGTCTGCTTCTCAGTCACTGCTGACCAATGGCAATACAACCACACCAACACGAACGCCTACTGGTTCAGAAGCTACGTGCGCATCAGTACGGTGGCGAATACGCTGCTCATCATCGTCATGCCCATCATCGCCGTCGCCGTGCTCAATATGTCGCTCATTTACGAACTGCGTCGGCGAGTGCATACAAGAACGGTCGACGGCTGTGCCGGCTCGTTTCGCAGAATCAGCGATGCGACTTCGAGACACAAGCAGCAACGCAGAGTTACGGTGACGGTGTGCGCCATAGTCACCTGCTTCACACTGACCCAAGGCCCCTCGGCGATTACATTCCTCTGGGAGCTGGCCACGCAGTCCGACGGCATCACCGAGCATTTCTTCACCGTTGTCAGCATCACCAACACCCTGGTCATCACGGGCAAGGTGCTCAACTTTGTTCTATTTTGCTCAAGCAGCGCTCACTTTCGTCGTCGACTGGCTCAGATGATTGGCAAACGCTCAACGGTCATCATCAGCAAGCTCCACCTCAACAGCCACACTAACACGCGGCTCACTGTCGGAGCTTCCGCCATCCCCAGACTGTCTATCACTGCGGATTTCGCTGCCAGTTCACGAAAAGGATCGTTCAATCCATCCCATCGCATTTCATTCGCCAGTCAAAGCGGCATACCGCCAAGCGGTTCATGTCTTGCGCAATTTTCGTCAAACGATCGGATGCTTACCCCAGCGCAACTAACGAGTTACATGTAAACTCTCAGTATAACTTCGAAGAAGCTCAATTAAACGTGGCTAACCTGTAAACGCGCTTGCACAGCTCAGGCGGCAAGTCCGACAAATATTCGCCATCAGTTGAAAACGGAAGAGGAATGATGGCCAATGGCGCCAAGTTATCGTCGAATGATATGGTGGGAACGGGCATCGGCTGAAACGTTGTCGATCGAATAAGCCTTTTCCAACTACGGTATTGTCACTTGTTTCGTTGGAATCAATTGTTAATGTTAATGTCAATGTACAGCAAATGATGACACATTGAATAAACTGCACATTTCAAACGCCCAAACAGAAACGTCAACTAGACCAGCAACGGGACCGAAAATAATGAGACTTTTACCGAGATACGGTACTGGATCGGTATCGTATTCGATACGACATTCCCGGGAATAACGAGACTGATCTCGAGATCGTTACAAGTCTAGCGTCAACATCGTACCGCATCTGCGAATTCGGTCGGCCAAGCTTCCTCGTTGAGCACGGGCTCGGCGCGGTCCGAAAATAAGTGCACATAGCCTGAAATGGGAACATTATATGACCAAATCTCAACACGTTGACACTACCAGCAGCATCGCCGAATGCGACGCACTGCTTGGTGGGGGACGCGTCGAGGCAGAACAGCGCCGAGCCCTGTGAGTCGATCTGGCACGGAAAGCCGCCACTCGCACCAATCTCGAACACTTGAAACTCGCCCATCTGAATGTCATCCTGCATTCAAGCAATATCTAACCACCAACTCCTTACGTCTGAAGCGACGATGATGCGACTGTCGGAGTAAGACGGCAGAAAGCGAATAAAACTCGGCGCAATCGATAGAGTAATCGGCGGTAGCGGTCGAAGCGTGCGAATGTCATATATGCGAAGAAATCGGTCAGTACTCAATTGACCCATTCTGAAATACAGCATGCATTTGTCACATCAATCTTCAATCGTCAACTCTGTGCTATTGGATAATATGAAAAAATTAGGGGGTGTGCGATACTTTCTACCCACATGACATCTCATACCAAAATGTGAGCCACTTCAGGCAATTTTATAGCACGAAAAACAATTGACAACACCTTTGTCAATTGAACATCGTCACAATAACAAAATAAAGGAGAATCAAAGGCTTGTAATACCTCGGAGAATAGCCACAAGTAATCAGTTTCGTTCCGCAGACGTCAAAGTCGGAGATGGGCCCTTGATGAGCTTGCAGAGCATGGACGCCTTCCAACGTTTGCAGACTTCGAAGTGTAACCTACAGAAAACTTCACGTGTGAGTGTGATACCAAACAAGAAACGTATACAATTGTACTACTCACACTTCCATTCGAATCGGCGGTGAAGATGAACTTTGAGTTCGACCGAAGTAACATGCAATTAGGCTGCGTTATTTGAAGCTAAATATAACGAAAATACAAATTTTGAACCGCACAAAGTTCACCAATCCCACCAAGCGCTGTTCCTTTCTAGTTTCCAGGTCGAGTTGCAGCATTTTCTGCTGATTGCCGCCGAGGACAAGCGTACCAGGCGCATTAGGCATTCTGTGCATGCAGTGCATGTCCACGAAATGCATCGACCTAACAAAGTACTGTGTCAAGAAGAGCGCAGCAATTAACGAGTGGGCGAAAAGTTACGAATGAGTAAAGTGATTGAGTCCTTGGCGTCTGTTGCACTTGATCTGCTTGGCAGACAAGGATAAGATGCCTGCCTCAATGGCGTGCAAAGCGCGGATCTCCATGTGCTCAGAGTTGGCTGGGACGCATTGAAACGCCGTGTACTTCTCCAACGCAGGTCCGTAGTACGACATCACTCTGCCCTCAAACCAATCGTGTAAAAACGAATGCAAAGAGTCAATATACTACCAACCCCTGTGTGACCAGTCCATAGCAGTTCCTCGAACGGATCAAATGACGCAGCGCTGACGCTGAATCGCCCCGTCGAATCGACGGAGACGTGAGATAGCAGCGCAAAATCGCCTTCGGGTAGCAGCAACTCCCCGCCGCCGACCCCATCGTCCACCATGCCGGCGTGCATCTATAAGGATCAGTAGTGCTTGCAGACTACAAAGAACAGTCTCATCAGACTCGAACCTGCTGTTGCTGGTCGAACATGTCCATTTTTCTTTTCAGAGCTGATGCTTTTTGAACAACAGTGAAAAATGATCGATTGATATATAAACAACCGTTCACATTCTGCCCCGACCGTAAAAACTAGTTAATTTGAAACTGCAGATATCTGGATCTATTAGCAGTGCTGAACTGATCAGTTGAAGATCCACAATCAGACCTCAATCTCGTTCAGTTACTTCAGTAGACCCAGCAAAAAAACTTTCAGTTTCAGTCACAGAGACGAAAGAAAGTCGAATTCTCGCAAAGGTACAGTAGCCATTTTCGTTGAAGGACTCGAAAATATTAAACTGATGAAGCAAGTTCAATACATTACTGTCATTTTGCACGGACAATTGACCATCTCGTCACAAGCAGCTCTATTCACCGTCGTGAGCTTCATCTTAAGTACGTAGGCAGATGGATCATCTTGGCGACGGAATCTGCTCATTTATCTTGCTGTTACCGTCGGTACTGCGACGACGACGATACCTTCGGAGTCCGCGGTAGCCGAAGGATTGCGATCCGACTGGACGCCACGAAGGAGAACGAGGCAAATGTCCGAGTTCCGCGCTTCAGTCTTATGTCGCATGAACCAGCTGACAACAATCGATTGATTCAATTTCATTGATCTTAATCTATCTTATCTGGAATACTGGTATTCATTAAGAAGTACTGTATAAGAATAGAAGATGTTCGTTTGCAAATCAATAGCACAATTCAGTTTATTCTCACATTTCACGCATATACGTTTATGAACATTCCCATTCCGATTGAAAAAATGCAGAACGAGGGCAAACATTGACAATGGAACGATAGGCATCCAATCGTTTTTAATAGCGACCTCGTGGTCGACTGAATTCCTGGTCACGCCTGGTACCGGTACCGGATCGCCCCGCCCAATTGCGAGCCTCTTCAGCCCAGGCAGCACCTGCCTTCTGGCGATGGCTGCTTGATGGGGCGTCGTCCATGGAAGACCAATCGTCTACTGGTGGAATAAATGGCGCAGTTGGGGCTGGCATGTTGAAGGGAGGCTGAAAGCGGATTGCTGAAACTAAGATGACTCTCAATGGAACGCACAATGAAGCCGACGGGCTGCTGATCCCAGGCCGAGGGCCGCGATGCCCGACTCGTTCGAGACATCGTGTCGAAGTTGCCGCCGTAATTTGACTGCATGTCCATCGGTGTATGCCGAACCGAAGAGCCACTGGCGCCTGCAGTCGGTATTTATCTC
>JAQGAX010000711.1:0-14561 GCA_034698105.1 Plectus exinocaudatus
TTAACTTTTATCATTTTTCCTTATCATTCTCATTCTCATGAATTTACTTTTATCATTTTCCTTGTCATTATCATTATTATCATCATTATTATTATCATTTTTTATCATTATCCTTCACTGCTGGTAACCGACTCTTTGCCAAAAGGAACCAAGCTATCAATTCTCGGTTAGATAAGGATAAGATAATTGGTCTTTAAATTTATTACCGTATTTTTTCATACGAAGACATGTCCGTATATTTTTCGAACACCGTTTATTTATTACTCTTTGAATATCTATTCCATATGTTCGATATGTTTCCTTTTTTGTGTTTTTTTATGTTTTTCTACGATATTTCTTTGATTGCTCTCTATTTGTCGCGCATTAGGAATTTGAGAATAATCGCAAAATTCCAGTATGTTCAGTTTTGTTCTTCAAATTAATCAATCGTGTTATTGGGTTTTGCGCAAATATACCTCATGCAATTTAATCCGCGCTTTTTTCCAGTCTCAATCATGTCAATGAACCAAAGTAATTTATTATATATTGAAAAACACATGGCTGCAGTGCAGTTGGACGAAGGGTCAGGGGTCGGGGGGAGGAGAATAATGTGGAGTTCTAAATAAGTCTCGCATCCGGCCGAAAAAGCAGAAAATTTCTTTAGATTTAATAACCAGGAGTTCTGCAACCCACCCCCGAAGCCATTTAGAATCAATATGCAGTGCACATAACAACTACAGACCCTCCCTCCAATGCTGATATACCTGTTTATGGAAATTTTTAGGCCTTTTTATTCTGCAGGAATTGTTCATTTGCGCAGTTTCCGTCGGAGTCGCTGTTATAGTTTCATATTTTCATGAGGCATCGACAACTCGATCTTGGTCGATTCCTGAATGGCTATTGCGTTTCTGCTATGATGTGACGCATAACGTAAAGGAAAACGTTGCAAGCGAGAATCAATTTACATTCCGAAAGCGAATCAAAGATCGAACATTCCAGGTGTTTAATTCAAACCCAATAAATTGTTATATTAATTCTATTTTCTGGCTATGATATGAACCTTTAATATATTGCTACATTTACAGTCTGCTGTTTGAACCAACGCGTTGTTTGGTTGACATGTTTGATCATGCAAGTTTCATCATAAAGCGAACGAGGGCTATTGGTTTGTCCAATTGCACCTCCCTCCTTGAAACGGATTTCGCTGGGAACCCCTGCTTCCCTCCGAAATTTAGCCCTGAGCGTATCAGTTTTCAATTTTAGAAAAGGAGAACAGTGCTGCGGACGGATCGCAAAACATAGAAGAAACTCTTTTTGCGGTTCGCAATTGGCTTGAAAATTACGACAAAGATGAAAGTCTTAAAACTCATTGGATTATCATATTCGATCGAATTGATATGGTGTTTCTCGTCTTTTTTTCAAGGGATCAATGTCGCTGTTTTTGTGTACACGTTATGGTAGTCACATGTATCCGTTGCAGACTACTTCAGATGTGAAATTGAAGGTTTTAATGATCACTTTACTAACTGCATCAGCAAATACGTCCTTCAACAGACGTATTTTGAAAAATTCTGAGAACTATTGATCCGGTTTGTAGGAAGGTACAGTAGTCTTCATAGAATTCCTCAGTGCGCTCTGCTTGGAATCATTCGCAGCATACTGTATACTTTTGAACATTTTGCTTCATCTTTTGATCAAATATACTAGGGTATTTCTGAATGATCGCAATCAAGTTTTATTGAGACTAGTACTGCTTTTATTGAAATGGAATACATTTGTAAGGCAGTGATAAATTCACCGAAACAAAGCGGCTCTAAAAATGCTTTTTATGAAAAATGTCACTGAATTAAACTCCTGTTTTCTTAACTCCAGTCTACTACAATACACTTTAATTTAAATATCCTGAGATGATCTGATCTATAATATCAATACAATATTGTTAACATAAGCCTAATATCGTCCGCTAAGTAAATTTCGTCCGCACACAAAATTTCAAGTCATGCACTGTGCTTCATTCGGTAAAATTTTTTATCGAAAACATAGAATACGCATATGAATAGACACAGACATCATGAATTCGATGCAGAAAAAGTGAACTACTTTCGCTATCAATTACCAAATGATATTTATCCAAAGATGGGCACGATTGGCGTTTGGGGGTACGACTCCCACTTTCTGAGAGGGGGTACAACAGCCGTCCCCCAAATACCCACCAAAAATACACCGTTTTGGTGGGATCAGGAGGATAATTCCGTCTGAGAATTGGTGGTACGTACTTCCATTTCCCATTACCACCTCTGCATCTATCAAACAAAAAGTGCACTGAAGCTGCTGGATTAGATCGCGCTGAAAAATTACTAATTCGAACCACAGTCGCAAGCAAGGGTAATAGAACGTCGTGTCCATAGGTGTAACGGGTGTCCGAGGCCAGGGGGGTCTGGACCTTCTCTTGGGAGGGGCGGTACCTCCGTGTTGGGATTTCGGCGCGAAATTCAAAACATCGCCAAAACTTTTTTGCCACTACGTGGTGTACTAGTAACTGTTTTCTGGACCTTCTCAGGGGGAGGGGGGATCCGACCCCTCCCCCGGTTACACCTATGATCGCGCCTGTTATACTCTACTGATACAGCCAAAGAAATGTACGTCAAAACATAGCGTGTCTGTCAAAGTGCTGAACACGATAAGGGTCAAATTCACAAACTTTTGCAAGCACAACTATTCTAATTACAATTGCGGGAAGTACGATAATTATAACAGGCCCCAGGAATCTATTCGGGAAACAGCACTTGAAACTTGGCTTGTGCATCGGCACCGACACGAATTCGCTTCGTCTTATCAATGACGAACAATCCAAAGAGAAACATTGACATTTCTACACTGGCATTTGGAGCCATTTCGTTTGGATTGTATGAGAGCATGTTAGCTCCGAGTGCACCAAGGAACTCCATCTCCTTCTGATACTTGAGAAAGTACGGTGGATAAACAGTGAGCATCTCAACGATTGTGCACCCCAAGCTCCTGAAATACAAGCAGCATCAAACACCGTTTTCGTTCGCAGTCAACTTTGCTTTTATGAAGTGGCGCAGAAAAATATGTCTGCTGTGCTTTCATTATAGCCGCATAGAATTGAAGCGCATTACCTAAGCTAGTGCAATAACTTTCCGCTTTGTTTACCCACCTCGCATAATCCACCCTGATCAAATGCGCAGTGCGCGTAGTTAGAATGAAATCCGTCTTTTTCAAATGGTTTTCCTTCATTGTAATCGTTCTGAATAAAATGTTCATCCGTAAAAGGCGCCTTTACGTTACTCTTAAATGCAAGGGGTTACCATTATCCTCTCTTCACAAGTTACGATGGATTATTTGAGTTGGAAAAAATGAACTCTATGTACCACATGTCCGCCGCTCTGCCGTAAGTTTCATCTTTGGATATGTACTCATTTGTTATAACCTCAGGTGCCATCCAGTAAAGCGTGCCTCCTCCGCCTGCCCTATCTGTCATCATAAACGAAGATTTGTCATTATTGAGATACATTTGCACGGCGATGCCAAAGTCTCCAATCTTCACCTTTCCGTGCCCATCAAGTAGCAGATTATCACCTGAAACGATTAATCGAACTTTTGTACGGAATCCTCAAGTCACAACAGGATGCTGCTAATCTTAAAATTTTTTGATTTGATTTATCATTTGACGTCGCAGTTTTTGTTTTTCAATTTACCAATTAAGAGTCAGAAAATTTTTAAAATCAGTGAAAATTTATTGAAAATTTAACACTGAATCTTGCAGGTTAATTGATTAATTGGTTTCAATAAGTTTATTGTCAACCAATTTTTCATGGTTATGATAATCGCACATTTCAAGTCGCTGTGAAGGATGAGTTTGGAATGGATATAGGCGAGACCATCAAGAATCTGGCGAATATAAATGACGGCCGTTGATTCTTCCAACGCACCAGCTGAATCGAGAAATCTGCGCATCGATCCAAAAGGCATGAACTCCATGTAAATAATAATAACGTGGTTCTCTCGAACGCAACCATAGTATTCAATAATGTGCTTGTGGGTCAGAGCTTTTAAGTGCTCAACCTCGTTTTCAGCTATTTGCATGCTCTGAAATCGAATAATAATAATTTACTAAAGTGTTGAATGCACAATTGAAGGAAATGAGAAATGGAAACTTCTCAAAAACCAACCTCTTCATCAAATATTTTTGTTTGTTTTGCAACGAAAAGGCGCAATTCGTCGTCGCAGCACTTCCAAACCACTCCGAAAGCGCCTTCGCCAATCTTTTCAAGCTCTCTGCGACCTTTCGGCATCCACTGAAAATGACAGCGGCACTAGTCCGTAGCTTTGGGTATATTGAGGGACTATTTCAGGGATGTTCATGAACTATGTAATACCTTGGGTGAGGAGTTGAGAGGCTTCATTACGCCCAAAATTCCTTACCTTGTAGAATACAGGTGTCGATTAATTTTAGCGCAACAACCGGGAAGAGTAATGAAAGCTCAAAGATTGTTGTCCAAAAAATTGTCATTTATTAATTTTGTCTTGGATTCACCATTGGACATCATTATTATGAACGTATGGCTTATGTCCAACTTAGCAGCATACCACTTAAATTACTACACGGCAGCGCTAGACAGTGCGACCCCTTCCCAAAAGCAGAAAATTCTGGTCGGATCGCATAAAAATACCGCTGTGCGGTGGCGGAAAAGAATTTGAGGTGTATACTTTTATATCATTGGATTTTAAAAGCAGTGTGGGGATCGCAACCCACAGAAATTTTCTCGCGATCCCAGGATGTCGAAACAGAAATGCTGAAAAAAATTATTTCAACGGCCTACATCACGAGCACAACCTGGGGCGCCCACAGTAATGGTCAGTATTGCTAGGTTAGAACTTGAAATGAAAAGATTGAGTAACATGCCTTGTTGGCTTCTGAAATTTTATTCTGTTGGCTTAATGGCGCGGGATTATCCATCAGCGTGAAATTTTCTGTCAGGGTTGGATTTTTTGGGAGTTCCTCTTTTTCGACTGAAGCTCTTTTTGCTGCTATTTCTTGCACTGGGATCTGAGGAATCGGTGTCTGCTTCTGCTCTTCTTGTTGTTTGTAAAGTTGTCTTTGCTTTGGTATTGGTGGTTGATCTTTGAATGGCATTTCCTTGATTTCTGGCTTTTCTTTTTCCTTCTCGGGATAATCTTGAGGCGTTGCTTTCAGTTCTAGTGGTTTCTCTCTAACAGGCGCTTGTTTGTATTCTTGTTGGTATTTAGGAGAATCATGTTGTTTTGCTTTCAGCAAAGGTTGTTCCGCGACTTGAGATGCATCTGGTTGCGGAGGAGGCCACACTTTCGGCAGCTTTTTCGGTATCTTCCTTTGCGTTTGCGGAATGATTGGTATTGACTCCTGCTGAGGCACGAAACGAGGCCCAAAAGCACGAGCTTGGCCTGGCGCCCACTTTGGAGCATTTTTTTCATTTTCTTCTGGCTTGGGTTCAGCTTTGATTTGTTGCGCCTTAGGTGGACCTATCAGTTGCAGTTCGTTTTCTACTTTCATCTTAGGTTCTTCTTGCATTTGCAGCTGAGCAAAGTGCGGAAGTGGATTCTGGGGTTGCTGCTGACCTTTTGGACGAGCCACAACTGTTTTCAGTTCAACAGGCTGAAATAATATTATTATGCATTTAGAATAATACTCCTACCAATAAAATATTTTATAAATGTATGCTTGCTTACTGCATGTTTCTTCTTCATATCGTCCCATCTTATTTGCTGACTTTGGTTAATAATTTGGGGCGGTATCAGTTCCATGCAGTAGATATATGCCTTATCTGTGGAATTATTCTGAGCGCAATTTCCATGTACGTACAATTTCCCACTGCTGAGAACATCAACAATTGCTGATTCTTGGGTAAGCACATTGTCAAAGAATGATTGTCCTTTCTGCCAGCGTCCTTCTTTAACATCTAGAAGCCATAGTTGACCAACATCTTCATCAAGCAAGTAATAGATGGCGCAATCCTTGAAAATCGCCGATGCTTGACCTATTTTTTCAAATCCATGCCCAAGGCCGTTGAGTTCAATATCAACTTGCATCAGCAGGCATCTTAATTTCCTCTTCGACTTGTGCATCAAATAAATATGATCATCAATAATAAATGGGTTGCTCCAATCACTGGTCGATTTCAGATTTTTTGCTTCAAACTTGTGGCTAATTTGGCCATTGCTGTGCAACGACAGTTGTATATGATGATACTGAGGCGAGCTGGTTAATTTTGATGAAACCAAAATGCAGTCGATGCACGACTTTGAATTTCGCTGAATAGTGAGCAGTTCACAGTCTGCTGCGATGGTGTCAAAATCAATCAGCTTTTGGTCGATGACAAGCAGCACACAGTCAGCGATTTTGACTTGAAAATTAATTACCGCAATCCTATTGGTGGCTCGCTCCTCTGCAATTGCGCAGAGAAAAAGCTGTCCTGCTTGCTTGAAAGCGACTATCCCCCTCCAATTGTATTCCTCAATGAAACCTGTAGGTTTATGCAGTGCTGTTTGAATCTTCTTTGCACCGCTCGTGACCTCGATGAAATCTTTTCCTGTTTTTGTGTCGTGATAAAGCACTGACCAGCAGAGCATAACGTGTTCGATCGCACAGAAACAAATTGAATCCGTGTGACCGGCGATTGTCTGATGAAGCGCGGCAAACAAATGATTGTCCTCGGCTATAGATGCCATGACGCGTCTGAATTTCTGAAACGGTGAATAATGATGACGCCAACTAATGTCATAGCGTTTATAAGGCTGAAAATCGTGGAAATGTAGCGGTATTCTATTCTACCAGATGCTAACTACATTTTTATGATAAACACGAGTGCCAGCGTTCTTAAAAAGCAAAGATTACAGTAGGTAGCCGACTGCATTTCAAAGCAGAAGTCAAACCAATTATCTCATCTATGAAAAATCTGGTTTTTTCCTCTCTCTGAATATAAATTTCACGTCACGCTCTTCCTATTTATATAACAACGCGCAGAGAAACGTTTTACGCTTGCGATGTGTGTAACGCTGAGCAAACACAGCGCTTGGCTAGAGACGCGATCCTTGAGTTGCATGGGCAATAATGGTGCACAGTGCATTCTATCGGTTGTCGCTATGCACGTGCGTGGATACGACTTCACGTATTAATATTATCATCGTCATATGCCATAAAGACAGTCCATTGCATGGTTGAAGCAAACCTATGGCTGAGGAATTCATTGTCGCCGCACATACAGTACAAAGCGACCGACGTAACGACAACAATGAATGATAAATGTCCCCTAGCAACCTACACACCTGTTGCTAACGCGTTACACTGTATTACATAAAAGCATTGCTTTTCTACATAAAAGTACTACATAAAAGCATTGCTTTTCTGGTTCAGCTTCGTAATTTTATCCAAGCGGGTCAGATACGCGAAAGGGCGCCGTGGCTGCAAAGCGCAATGACCTCGTGAAAGTAACGGGGATTAGGATGAGATGCGTTATGAGTAGTGTAAACTCGGACAAGAACTCACCGGTTTGGGCTTAATATATCACCATTACTGCAGTAACACACGCGAATGCTCTGGCTACTGGCAAAAATGATATGTCCGCAAATATATTGATGCCACCCATTAATACACTGTATTTTACTATGCATAAACTGCGGACGAATACTCGTATAAAAAGTAGGTCCAACAGTAAAAAACATCAGACTTCAAGGTGCCCCCTTTGTACTGGTAAAGGGCCCTCCCCCCAATTACGCACCTGGCCCTGGTATCATGAAATGCGAATGCGAATCACTTGACGTTTGTGCATTTGCAAAGGAATCGTATGCTGATCATTATTTTCGGTTTACTGTTTACGTGTCTACACACCGTCGTACTATCGGTAGTTCATTTCGTCAAAATGTTATTGAGTAACCAAAAATGCACCCAAAAGACGCAATTTGTCATCATAACACTTCCGTACCACTCGGAAAGCGCATTCCCAATCATTTCTAGCTTTCTGCGACCCGTCGGCATCCACTGAAAATGAGATCGATACTATTCAATGACTTCAGTTATGTTTCAAGGATTATTTTGGGCTGTTCATAAATTATGTAATGCCTTGGAGGGGGAGGGTTAAGAGGTTCCATTATACACTCAAAACTTAATAACGTGTTAGCATACAGGTGTCAACTGATTTTGGCGTTGCAACAGGCAGGAAGGAAAAATAGTATGCCACAACATATCAAAATATGGCTCAAAAACGCGCTTGGGTAAATTGTGTGCAATGTATCAGGTCTTTCAAAGGTGATTCATTCGAGTGCAAATAAATATGCAAACAAACTAGCAAAGCAAAAGATTGTCGGTAGCACGTTACTGAACTAATTTTTGACATGCTGTGAGTCACTGTTCGTAAAGGTGACAAAAAACTCCTACTGATGACGGCTGCTCATCGTTCGTAGACAGTGAATCATATAGAAAATAGTAAATTAGTCTGTTTTACTCTGTTTTACTCTGAGTTCTCCACTTAAAGTGATTCATTCTTCCTGAAACATTTTATGTTCTGTGATGCTCTAGCTAAGAATGCTTTCAAGCACTCTGTCAACATGTCGAGCATTTTAAATGTCTCTAAAATTGCCTTCACTCCTCAATCGTTTAGGTACTCCATCAATGATCGAACAATTTGTGAGTCACTGACCTTACCCAGACCCTCTGAATGGAAACAATATATGTCTGCATTCCGGTATTTCTTGGAACGCTCCACGTCAACAAATGCAGATTTCAAGCATCACCTGCGCAATGCACACAATAGTCAGTTTTCTCAGAAACGACTTCTGAAGTCAGTAACGCGTATGAACAAATAGTATACTGTTGGACCAGTTTGTTGTCGGGCCAGTCGGTAACGCTCAGGATTGCTGTCGGGCCAACTGCGTCTTCCCGCAAAATTTGTTTGCCGCAATCGAGTCGGACTACTATGTTCAGCTCTTAAAACCGTCGAAGGCTAAACTGCTACCCGTTATCCATCCAGCAACCTGTCAAGTGCCATCAGTCCAAGAAAATATTTGTGCAACGTCGTCTCTACTTCAATATCGATCATGCTGGTGCGAAAATTATCATTGTAAAATATCGCTTATCTCAGAGAACTGAATTAAAACGGAACGTTGAAATATTGGAAAAGTTATATTTTCAATACTGGATCAGCCATGAGCAGAGGCAGGCAAAAGGGTACATACTAATCCACTGTTCTGTTATAGGCTTTCCGTATAAGAGACGCCGGTCTCTTATTTAGTGTTTGGATGTGCATAAGTGAAGTGAATTACATATGATGCAATTAGCCATGATTGCGATACCGAAAAATCGTACTTAAATCGTATATTCGTTTGTGAAAAATGGCGAATATTTAAGAAAAATACAAGCATATCTTAACCAGACGAAAAATGTCTTTTGTTGATACAATCAATATTGAATGTAAATCGCATTTTCCGATAAGGGACAGGGTCTCTTAATTGAATATATATTCCGAATAAGAGCTCCGGGTCTCCTAAACGGAAAATCTGGTAGCTGACCTTAAATCTTACATTATAGGTATTAGCATTGTTTTTAAAAATATCTCATAGTTTAATGATAATAATCAAAAATTGATCATTGAGCTCGGTTGAATGGCTATGACTCTGATTTTTCCTCTGCTGCAGAAATGGAGAATAAAGTTGACGACCAGATTTGACCAAGGTCCAGTGACTAACGATGACGAAAGTTTAGTGATCAAAGTTGACGAGTGTTTCGGCAGCACTGAACTTTCGGCCGTCGCCGACCGAGTTCTGATCGCCGACGGAGAATTAATGAAAGTATGCAGAAAAAAGCCAATGATTCGGCAGTTCTTTCTTTTCAACGACGTTCTCGTCTAGGGGACAATAGTTGTTGCCAATGAAAAGTTCAAAAAACAACGCATTCTTCCTCTAGAAGAAGTCGTTGTAGAAGATCTCGGCGGAGATCATGAAGGTAAGGGGTTCACGTTTAGGTTTTCTGAATTCGTATCTGTACATGGCTATCTTTTTGAGTGTAACTCTGGTCGGAGACCAAAAAATTAGGTTGCTGTCCCCAAATCATTTAAGACCGCGTTGACCGGCGGTGATATAGCTGTCTTTTTTTAGTATTGAACAATGGCTTACTGCTGAAGACGAGACAAAAATCGTTCGCTGTGTATGCGTCATCAGCCAATGAAAAAGAATTCTGGATTAAGAACATTGAACGTTGCATTAAAAAACTTCTTGAGGAAGGTAACGATGTGTTTTATCACCCATGATTTAAATTTGCATGTTTTATGGAGGAAAGCAAACTGCAGACTCGCCTTTCTCTCTCCCACATCTTGAACGGGATTATTTTTGCTAAATTTTCGTCTTTCTTTTTTTAGTTTTAGTTAATTTCCTAAGCTATAGGAAAATTGTGTCTGAAAATAAGATATAAAAGTTTACTGTAGCTGTGTGTGAAGTGGTGTACTATTAAAGGAAACAAAATGGCGACCATCGAACACGCACCGATCTGAATTCCCGATGATGATGAGCTGGAATGCATGCTGTGCCGTCAAACGAAATTCAATATCGTCGCTCGTCGAGTAAGAAAAATTTATTTCATTAGTGTCGTATGTATTAGGAGTATTTTATTTTCAGTTAGCTATGTATAGCCAGTAATTTGCATTCGACTTTAAGTAGAACTTCTAGTAACCCTAAAAAATTTTGCAAAGTTTTTTTAATTAGTAGTATTTTTAGTTAAATATTAAATTAAATTTTTATAAAAGTAATAGTTAAGAGGTTTTTATTTCAGTCTACAGTAGAGCGATTACTAATTTATCATAACAGTGTTTCCTAATTTATTTTTGGTATTATACTTTTGCTACTATGCTATTCGTTAAAAGAAAGTCATTGTATATTGTATACAGCGAATATTTAAAAAGAAAAATTGCAGCACCACTGTCGCAAATGTGGCATTCTGGTGTGCACGAAGTGTTCCAATTGGCAAATGGTTCTGTCACCGTCGGATGGACCAGTCCGAGTGTGTGCTGCATGTTATCTCATTCAGAAATACGCTAAATGCGAAATTGCTTCGCCTATTATACGTGCTGATGTAAGCTTCAACAATAGCAGTTTCAAGGATAACGTCATTAAAGTAAGTTTGTCAGCGCAAGCACATGCAGTACACTTATAGTCAATTGTCAATTATATACAATTTAAAGCGGCAAAAATGTCGTTTTAAGAGTGATTTGCCATAAAAGTATTTTTCACCTGTAAAACATAGCTAACAAACCAGAACGTCTCAATCAGTTGTTCATTATGCGAACATATTCGTTTTCAATTTCATATGTGAAGTTAATTATGACAATAGTTGCTGTGCGATAGTCTTTGAGTGAGTTTAACATTTGCTCGAATCTGTCCAACGAAATGAACACTGCAATTTGCTACAGCGTCCAACTGGACGCTATAGCAAATTGCAGTGTTCGACCTTTCGACAGAAACGAACAAGAATAGCTTGTAATCTACAAAAAATGATGAACATCTTTCAAACCAAACTGAAGTCAAACCAAACCAACCAGAAACCAGAATATAGGTTCAAATCATGTGGTCTCCCTGTTTACTCTAAAATTGTCGATTTAGACCTTCAACCGAAATCGATTCAATCGACTTCCAATCAATTGATTTTAAAGGAGGTCGTAAGCCTGACATGTAAATTTAGAGCGAAAATTTTTCTACTTAAACTTAAATTATGTCTGATGTGTTTCTCACAAGTGTTGTATTCAAATTCTATTGTCAGTCAACAACGTCTGCGTCAGCAGCTTGGCTGGCATCATTGCGGCCTTGGACGGCGACGTTCTATCCTGTGGTTGAAAGAACACCGCTGAAAGAAAGAAATCCAAAATCATCAGATCAAAATGGGCAGCAAGCAAGCGCCGCCCTAGAGCAAATTGGCTGCAATCAACTAAGCGGTACTTCAACAGAATCAAAGTAAATTTTGTAGTTATCGGTTGCCTAAACGTGCCGCACCAACACGCACCCAATCCCACTAATGATGGGTATTGATAGTGGATATTTGGTTTTAAATTTTTCAGTGGTGTATTTGGGTATTAGGGGTATCAGGCTTTGAATTTTTAATATCAATATTATGCTTTTCTAATTTCGTCACAATGGCGACACTTTTCAAGCAAAATGTAAGCGCCAAAGCAAAATTAAATATGTATTTGTGTTGTATAAGGCTCATTTTATTAAATTTTGGTTCAGAATTTGTTTTTTAATAGCAGGTATTGAATTTTTGATTTTTTAATATTTGTATTGGGTATTGGTTCATGTCTGTCGTTGACTTGATTTACAATAAAGCTGTTTTTGGGAGATTTTACCTTTCTCCTTTCGTTACGTTCAATAAATCGATATCTGTATGCTAGTGTTATACTTATACATTATTAACAATGAAATTTGATCTCCGTTTGTCAACGACTTGCCCTTAACATCAGAGAAGTGTTTTCAGGAAATATGGTGTCAAGATGAAGAATTTGACAATCGTCGAAAAGATCTTTTTAATGAGAAATGTACCTTGTAATTTTATTTAAAATATTTAGTGGCAGAATATTGCAGCATATGATACCCAATGTTGAGAGGATTATAATAGCTGGTGCGACATAAACTTCTTTATTGTGATGCCCATTTCGTACTATGTTGCCGAAAGGACACAACAAACATATGCTTGAGGTCCATGAATACAAATTGGCTTTTCCTTCTTAAAGTTGACGAATATAAAAGTAGTTCGATCCAAAATTGTCAACGACGATGCAAATCGACTTCCCGTTGTGTATCCCTTTGGCTGTTTCAGTGTACAGCAGACATGTGCACGGGGGTATGGGGGTATATATATACCCCTATAATACAGGCAATACCCCCTACGGCCAAACCCTTGCGCATGTCTGGTGTACAGAGAGAGAAGAATGCGCGGCTTACTTCATTTGTCCAAAGATATGCTTAATTGTAGTAACCCAATGATAAGAAAACAATGCGTTAACGGCTTGAGTACACTTGCTGTCATCATCGCAGTAAAGTTAGTCTTATAGTTCTTTATCGATCAGCATCCGACCAAAGAATCTTTGTTCCCCCGTTTTCCTTTTTTGAGGGAGGAAAAACCCGTATGTTTTCAAAAGGCCCCTAATTATTTTTTCGGGACTTCGAAAACTGGGGCAATGCTCCCGTGCCCCTCCTTAGCTACGCGCCTGTGCAATGAGCGCTCATAAAAGGAACAGCTTCAGCTTTTATTGAATCATAGAATTGAGGATCAAAATCTCTTTGTATCTTTGACGCTGACCAAGGAGATGCTAGGAGTCACGCGAGAAACGGCTTTCCTTTGTTGCTTATCGCCAAGATCCGGCATCACGTTGAACACTATCTGAGTAGCCCGCGTGCTTGACTCTGTAAACAAGTATAGCGCTAGCAAATGAAAAGATGAAGCATTCAATCGGATGGCTACGTTTCTGCTGATAATGCATTAGACCTGTTTGACTTGCGATCTCTTGCTGCAATTTGTTACGCCTTTGCTTACCATTGAATCTTGTAAGAGCCGTCGGCAGATTGGTTGGCCAAACGAATAAAAAGTAGAGAATGAGTCCGCTGGCCACAATGCCCATTCCGATGCCAGACACTGCTGGTTCGCGAATAATGGGAATGAGCACCAGTGTTAAGCAGATGAGCAGGAATGTGACAATCAATATGAGAGGAAACCGAACTGCGCCGGGGTCAACAGGCAATTTCTGGTATCGAATCCAAAGCAAAGCGCTGAGAGTAAAGAAGCGTTGAAACCAAATTGCAAATGTAACATAGCTGATCAGCTTGTCCAGGTCACCGACGAAGGACATAGCCATGGCGATGATCAGCTGAAGTATTTCAGTTTTATTAGGTGGATCGCCTTCACAGAGCCACAAACGGCACCAGTAGGTACAACGCTTCGCGAATGCTACTCTACTTGATGAAAACCCGTTTATTTACAGGGTGACAATAAAGTTCTGTCTCAATTTTTGAAATTAATATTAGGGTAAAGAAAACCTGAGCAAATATATTAGATTAGGTACCATTCGAAAGCCCGTGCAATTCTCTATTAAATAATGTGCTTGCTCTGGAATCATTTGAAACAATGAGCGCCTACGAGTTAAGCGAATCGGATCGTTCCGCTTCTATCCAGCTCGTTTGGGCTGGCCACAGGGCAAGTAAGTTTTCTAAAATGTTATTAAAGAGCGGAAATAGCCTCAAATGTGTCAATCGTGCAATCAAAAGATTCACGAAAACATCCTCAAGCATGTACCGAGCAAAAAACGGCCGACCGAGATCAGTGTGAAGGAATTAACTGAAAAAGAGGTATCCTTGCGAATTCAGGAAAATCCTCATCAATGATGAGAAAAATTGCTGCTGAATTGGATGTGAGTGGCGAATCAGTCCGATTTTTGGTAATAGAAGACATGTAGTCTCATTCTTTTAATTGGTCCAAAGTTTGTCATTTTGATCCCAATATTCGCACAAAATGATTCGATCAAAGTCAAACACTGCTTCACCGGTACGCG
>JAQGAX010000712.1:0-14551 GCA_034698105.1 Plectus exinocaudatus
CCGGATAAGTGGAAATGAGATGACCCCGCCCAAATATCATTCAAAATTCTGCGCATGTCATGTCTAGAGTAAAGAAAGACTGTCAATCAAAGCGCCTTTCAATCTACACTATAAAGTCTCAGTGACTTCTATCTGACTGGACTGTTGTATGAGAGGAAAAAATAATGTAGCACCGAAAAGAAAGCTCATATCTCTGAGCAAGACAAAAAGATCGAAATTCTGGATGCTTCGGAATTTTGGAAGCGTTGTTTAGTGTCAATAAATGCTTACATGATTAAGCGATAGCTATTTGACAGTTCTGAGCAGAAATTGAGCCAAAATGAGTGCATATAGGCAAAAATCGCATAAGTGAAAAAACCGGATAAGTGGAAAAAATTTCCTTGCCCGGTCGATTTCCACTTATCTGGTTTTGACTGTATTCTGTAAGCATACAGAGGAAGGTTACATCACAAAATGAAACAATCGCAGAAACTGGCCTTGGCACAGGAAATATGCACAAGCACTTTGTGTAAGAAAGCGTTTGATCAGATATTTAAGTGCAAAGATTCCTCTCTCGAGTAACGCTCTAACGTTCTTAAACTGGAGAACAAATATGAATCACATTGCAAGTGGTCATCAGTTACATAATTTATGGCGTCACGTAATTTGTGAACGACCCCTTTCGATAAATAAGGATATAAAAACGCAGTAGCACAAAGACCATGCCCCTGAACCGTAGCAAATGACATCAACTCACATCACCTCTGTTGTCTTGACAAATAGAAACACACCCAAACCCAAACTTTGCACTGTTATCTTACGTAATGATTATTGGTAGGGCAAGGAAACAAACGCCCAGTGATAGTGGACGGAGCATTAACCTTACAGATTTGCATCATTCTTACGGCTGCTATCTGTGCAGTGTCATCTCAATCCGTTCATAAGAAAGGTTGAGTCTTCGCATCGGAACAGAGCACTCCCTTTGCAAGTTGCAAGATGGTGCGACTGCTACTATTTTTCGCTTTTCTATGCATTTATGCAGCCGGTGAAGTGGCAACAAATAATGACCCACCGCCCTTACCATTTGAGACCAATGCAGAACCTCAGTTACCTACTCTGCCGAATCGAGTGAAGGAGCGCGCATGGCGCCAGAAAATGCGCCAACGTGTGAAATCCACTTTGCAGCAGCAGCGAATTCCTCCCACCGTAATCCCGAGCGATTACTTTCTCCGTGTTCAGCCCTATTTCCCTGTTCCTGGACTTACCATTCCCGACGGTCGAAATATGACCTTTGATGGTCATTTGATCTTATCTGTGACCGTGGTGGCGCCGACTAACAATTTCACTCTCGACGCTATAAATTTGAACTTCTCAAGCGTGCGCATCACTGATAATGACGGAAATCCACTGACAATAAATCTACAGAATGACGTCAGTTACGATGCAAACCTTCAACATTTGATCATCACCCCCAGAGTGCCATTAATCGTTGGTGGCATCTACGTTCTGACGTTCGCATATACTGGCTTAATCAACCGTTACGACATCGGCGGCTTGTTCTACACATCGTATTTGGATCAGCATGGGGCACGGTTGTAAGCAATTATCTTTTCTGCCCAAGAAATAATAGCCAAGAAAGCAGTGTGATATCCCGGTTGGGTCAGTTAACTTGTTCTCTCTAATTTTTGCTCTTTCGATTGAGCGTGCTAAAAACGAACTTTTATGCAATTATGAAGCAAAGTCCGTGCCGTCAAATTTCGACTACCAGTAATCCTGTCCCTATTACGGTCCTGAATAGGAAACGTTAGACTGATTGGTATAAAATCAGTTGGAGAGCGGGGGACACTGCTTTTCAACGAGGATTTTCACTTAATCTTAAACGCCAGTTCTGTAAGCACCACTGGTAATTTATACTTCAATTAGTTTGACTCGTGATACTACAAGTACTTAATTTTGCAATATATTCTTAGTCTGTATCGAAGTAGCATCGCTTATATTAATTTTTTGAAATTTGATTGGAACCTGATGATGTCTCAAGTCAAACCTTTCAGCTTTATGGTGGCAACTGATTTCGAGGAGGGAATTCATGTTCGCGCAGTCATGCCGTCCTACGATGAACCGAGCTTCAAGGCGCAATTTCACGTCACTCTAATATACCCGACTGGCATGAAGGCTCTATCGAACATGCCAGAAAGAAATCCAGTTGACTTACAGTAAGCAGTGCTTTTTAACCGAAATTTCTGAGATAATATTTCTTCAATGTCAAGCCTACTTTTTCGTGATCTCACATTTTCCATCGTCCACAGCTGCCTGAACAATCAGTACTGTAGATCAAATCAGTGATGTTCACGGACCAGAATGACCTGTTGAAGAATTTTCGAGATCACCCCGCGTTGGCCTTTGCACATCGCTCCATTAAAAATATTAATCATTCTGTATGCTATCTTGCTGCACTATACGTATCTCTACAGCAACGGCTGGAGTTTGATGCAATTCGGAACGACTCCGAAAATGTCATGCTACCTGCTGGCTTTCGCCGTGGGACCATTCGTCGGAAAATCAATGGTGAACCCTGCAGGAACTCTTGTCAGTTACTTTGCTGAAATAATCATTCCTGTAAGCTTCGACATATTGATATTGCCAGGTACGAGCATGGGCTTGGCCAGGAATGGAGCCATACGTGGACTTTGCATTGAGCAATGCTGCCGGCTGTCTCAACGCCTTCGGCAATTATCTCAACTTCACTTACCCTCTACCAAAGTCTGGTTCGTTAACAAATGTTGCAGTCAAATTTAATAATGAAGCGACTGAGCATTTTACTCTGCTAGAAGGTGGTCAGAATTAATAATAACGTTGAGCATTTACTTCTCTTCTGTGTAGAAGATTTATGACAATAATTAATAATGTATAACAACAATAATTTTAAATTTTCAGATCAGTTGGCTTTACCGGAATTCGAGGCGGGTGCGATGGAGAATTGGGGACTGGTTATCCACAAGTACGAGTTTATGGTGTACAACATGCAGAACCAACCGACCCAGAGCAAACAGATGGTCGCTGAAGTTATGTGCCACGAACTGGCTCATCAGGTTTGATAATGTTTGCTCGTCTTTAAACGGACAGAATATATTGGGTTATTAAATATTTCACCGTTTATTCAGGATAATTTTCACATATATTTAAGTGCCAATTGTTGTGTTTCGCATTCTTACTGAAGATTATTGAAGAATAATAGCATAGAAATACTATCTGAAATGAATGTACTCACTAACATACCTGTAACCGGGGGGTCCAGGGGGGTCACCCTCTCCCCCAGCCAGGGGTCCGATCCCCCACCTGGCCTGACCCCCTCCCCCCCCCCCCCGAGAAGGTCCGGACCCCCCCTGGCCTCGGATACCCGTTACAGGTATGCTCACTAATGCTTCGAAAGTTTCTATTGTATATGGAAGCAACACAAAATGGTGATGATCGCTATGAGATTAGAATGCTCATATTAAAGAGCGATTATAATAATAAAGCTAACTATTAATAATAATAAATAAATTCATACTCGCGGTTATTTTAGTGGTTCGGTGATTTGGTGACAACAGCGTGGTGGGACGATCTGTTCCTGAACGAAGGCTCAGCCCATTTCTGGATGACGATCGGACAAGGATTAGTCTATCCAGATCAAATACCTTTCTTGGTACGCCAAAATATAATATTATTGACACATTGATTTTACAGAGAGGGACTTGGAAACTTGTGATCCAAAATGGTTTTCGATTTCAGTTTGAGAAAACGACAATTTTCTGTTCTGTCCACATTAACTTTTCCGCCCAATTGCCAACGGACAGAAAACGGAAATTAATGGGTGCCCTTCACAACCGACCGACCGGCCCCCACCCAAATAGTCCATCTCTACTGGGAATAGACCAGGCGCGGCGCCAGGGGGGGACGGGGGGAGTCCCCCCGTCTTTTGGATTTTCCCCCCAACAATTGTGAAAATTGTTGTGAAAATTGACATTTGTGAAGAAAATTGTGAATTTTCCCCCCATCTTTTGAATTTTTTCCCCCTCGTCTTTTGGATTTCCACCCCCAACCTTCGGTTTCTGGCGCCGCGCATGGAATAGACTAAGGCGTGTAGAGTTCGAGCATTTTGAGGTTTCCACTGGATTTTCGTAATTTTGTCGAAATTTTGTACCCCTCGGGCTCATCCGCCGTCCGGTGCTCACCTTACATCCCTGTACCTCTTAGACATGTCAATTCACCCCCTCCACTGCTGTTCACCCGGACCTCATGTCATACGCATTCATGTGTCTTTTACCCACTGCAGCAGTCGATATCCGTGTCAGAAGTTATGTCCGATGGGCTAAGGACAGACGGGAATGTACAACAGTCGCATCCAGTGGTTGCTGCCGACGGTCCGTACTTCGACGCCATCACTTACTCGAAAGGAGGGTCACTACTTAAAATGATAAGCTACACGCTTGGAATGCCAGTAATGCAGCAAGGCCTGCAGCAATACTTGAAGGAGCACCAGTATGGAAACGCCAACCATGAAGACTATTTCCGCGCTCTAACTACCGTATGATTTTTTAAATGCAAAATTGATTATTCTGCTCTTATTTATGAGGTACGTCGACGATACGCCAGTTTTCAGGGAAAGATATACAACGCGATTGACTCCCTAAGCCAATGCCTACAGTAAGCTCAAGCGCCTGAGCGTGTGGCATGTACTTATGTAATTGATTACAACTGGCGTATTAGGATCGTACGATTTATGAGACCAGCAAGTTTCAGTACTCGGCAGATTGCAGTCAGTCACGATTTTAAAAAATCCAGTATACTGCACATACGTATACAGTATATAATATACAGTACACTGCACTGCTTCAAAAATGTCAAACTCAAACAGATATCTAAAAAATGAGCTGAATACGGTTTTGATTCACTTTTGTAATATCTTTGTGATATTAAGAAAAGAAAGAAAAAGGCAGAACAGATTTGTTTGGACCGCGTAGAATTTTTTGGCCCCAATTTAGCCAAACTTTTCCAGATTTTTTCCGAAAATTCACAGCGATTATATTATGCGAAAGGCTTTTTAAAACTCAAAGCTCATTACTCAGAATTGTACTTGTTTATTGGGTCATTTAGATGATTGACAAAGAGGGCATGTGAAACTTAAATTATACTTACTAAATTTTTCAGGCAGCGCAAGCCAATGGTCTCAAGGATTGGTGCGGAAGGCCGTTGAATGTGTCTCTCTTTATGGACCCATGGGTTTTGCAGCAGAGCTTCCCTGTAGTGTTTGCGAACAACAGCCAGCCCATGGGCAGTTCTCAACTAAGTCAGCAGCCATATAATAGCATCAGCACTTTGCCACCCAGCCCATATAACTACACATGGCCGATCCCCGTTTTCTACAAGTCGTTTTCCTCGTCTACGCCAATACTGCGTTGGATACCACCAAGTACGACAAATTCATAATAAACCGTAAAACTAATGATACGACAGTTAGACGGATTTTTCGTGATTTTCTTGATTTTCCGGTCATGAAGTTTGCTACGTAAAAAGTTTTTTACACTTGACAGAATAGACGTAAATTTCTGGGGGGAGGGTAGCACCGCACCCCCAAATCTTCGTGTACCCCAGACGAAAACACGTGCCCACCTCTGTTGGGGAACTGCTGGAATTTCTGCAAACCTGAAGTCAAAGTATTCCGCTCCTCTGTTCTAACTATTCAAGCGCAGAATGTTCTCGTCACGTACTTAGTTGAGAGTCGTAATTTAACGAAATGGCGGGACATATCCCGTAAGCATAGGTATAACGAATGCCCGAAGCCAGGGGGGTCTGGACCTTCTCGGGGGAGGGGGCGTAAGGTACCTTCGTGTCGAGATTTTCACGGTAATTCAAAAAATCGCCAAAAAATTTTTTTGGACTTTCTCGCTGGGGGCCGATCCCCCTGGACCCCCCGGTTACACCTATACTCGTAAGTACGAATTCAAACCAAGTACTACTACTCGATGAGAAATCTGTACATTGTTTCCTAAAACTACTCATTCAGGCTACGACTCCGGGTGTTCTTTCAAGGACGAAAAGTTTGAAGAGAAGAACTTACACTGGGAGTTGGACAATTCCGAAGCGAGAGCATTCGTCCGCGTTCAGTACGACAGCGTCGGCTGGGCGCGGCTGATGCAGCAACTTCAAAGTAACCCGGCCAGCTTTTCGCTCCAGGCGAAAATACAACTAATTGGTGACTCGCTGGCAATAATGAAGCAAGTAATTTTGATTTTTCTATGTTGTGTTTCCAGAAGACAGCGTCGAGGTGCGCGGAGGTTCACAATAAAATTGGGAGACGCATACCCTCCTCGAAAACTTAAAGTATATCCTATCCAGTCCAAATATTTTTCTTCAGCATAACTTTGAAGAAGGTCATCAAATATCAAAGGGCGCAAGGCTGTGATGCACAGTGCTTCCAAACCATTTCAAATAAACCATTCTTAAATGCCTCACGCCCCAGCTCTCTGTTTGTCTCACAATACGATATTTGACGGAGTTTCTTGACAAATGCGCTAACGTACACCATCGACCGCAATGGCATGGCATACCTGTAACGTGTGTCCGAGGCCAGGGGGTCTGGATCTTTCCTCGTAGGGGGTGTACCTTCGTATCGGGATTTCGGTGCGAATTCAAAAAATCGCCAACATTTTTTTAGCTGCTACGTGGCGAAAATGTTTTCTGGACCTTCTTGGGGGGAGGGTCAGGCCAGGGGGGTCCAGGGGGGTCGGGCCCCTGGCTGGGGGAGGGGTGACCCCTGGACCCCCTGGTTACAGGTATACGCAATGGCACATGAAACTACCATAGAGCCCACTTCATGCAAATTTTCTCATTTTTGTTTAATCCTTATATTTTAGGCAACAATCGAATAACGGTCAGCCAAACAGTTATAAAGCTTTTCTCGACCTTACATACACGATCTTTAAATCGAATGCCAATTACGCTCTATTCGAAGTTGCGCAAGGCACCCTCGACTATTTTGCAAGAGCATTTCAATACAATCTGGACTTGCCACTGTTTCAGGTTTGCAAATATTATTTTTTAGTGAAATTTTTCGAACATACCGTATCCTTGCTAACTTTCTTGATTGGATGTTAATTACTTAATTACTGTATACTTTGATTTTGAGAGGTCTAAATAATATGGTGATTGAGCGCTCATTGCTACATTTCTTTTGGTATTCCGCAAAAGGTAATAAGAGAATTTTTTCGTGTGAAACAAAGTCCATTGCTGAAATTTTAGCAACACACTGGAAAGACCGTTTCGATTTCAGACATTCATGCAACAACTTCTCAGATATCCCTATAACACACTTGGTTGGAACACGACAACGAGTTGGGACCATAAGTAAGCGAAGGGAATTTTTAGACTCTGAAAGTTGATTGCTTTCAATTGCAGTATGGCCCAAAACATGATTTTACCGTACGCCTGCCAATACAAAGTCGGCGATTGCGTTACTAAATCGATCGCATACATGGAATCCCTGATTCAAGCCTGTCAAGGATCCACCAACGGTACCGATCATTGCAATCCGTGAGTTGTCGTTCAAACATTCTTATTGACAGACTGATGACTGACTGATGAGAAATTTGCATCAACGAAATGAAGCATTTTGTTTGCGCAAATTTCTCGCCATTTTGTGGCTTTTGCCCATCAAATTTGATATCATTCTCTAAGTTGGAACCAAGGCTTTCTTTAAAAAAATTCGCTTGCAGAGTTATGCTTGCAATGTCAAGCAGGAGCCGATCAAACTCTTAAAGTTAATTTTTACCCACCCGCTATAAGTAGTGCCTGCATTGCCATTAAACTCGAAAGTTAAGGGGATTTCATACGCTCTGGAGTAGTTTTTTAAGAAGGTTGTTAGTAAAAAATAAATTTCCCATAATGATGCTTTCGAATTTCAGACTGTTACCCGACATTCGTCCGGCCGTTTACTGCGCGGCCATTCGAAATGGTCCCGCTTCATTCACAGGAGCATTGTGGGCTCTGTTTCAAGGCCAATTTGCCACTGACATTTACTTCTACGATGAATATCTTACATTACTCAGCGGGCTCAGTTGTGCTCCTGGATCGGTGGATATACAGACGTAAGTTTAGTTGCGCCTTCCTTGAAACCAGATGTGGGATTATCTATACCTCCTAATCCGGGTCCAAACACCCCTACTATTTTGACGCGCCTGCCTTTGCTGCAAACTCAAGGAAG
Source organism: Plectus exinocaudatus (assembly GCA_034698105.1). Lineage (NCBI taxonomy): Eukaryota > Metazoa > Nematoda > Chromadorea > Plectida > Plectidae > Plectus > Plectus exinocaudatus. The sequence goes on from JAQGAX010000712.1 coordinate 8,222, forward strand.
GATACGGTACGTACTTGACATATATGCTTGGTTGAATGATGTTTTTGATACACATTGGCGGCGATGACTCAATGTCCTAGCTGCAGGACCGAAAATAGGTATTTAATGCACCCTTTATTTTACAGAAGTCTGTTCTCTAACACACCTATATTCATACTTTTCACTTTTTTAGTTATTTGACTAACGTGCTGAATCAACAGCAATTGGTTGCCTCTGGCGCAATTGGCTTTCTCAAGAATAACCCCAACGCACCTGACGTCATGTACAGCTATTTAATCGCCCACACGGCAAATGTGTTGGCAACAGCGAACAATTGGGAAGCGTATCTCGACACAATGACCTATGCGTGGTTCAATCAGGACAAGTTAGACGCAGTAAGCTGCAATCCGTGTTTTATCACCCTTTCATTGAAGAACTTGAGGTCGCGCAGAGTTAATTCCCGCGATTGTCGCATTCAGACACAATCCTACAATTATCCAAAATTCATGATGTTTATGAAGTATAGCCGAAGGTGTAACCAGGGAGGGTCTAGGGGGGCCGGACCTCCCTGGTCTACTTCCTCCCCCTTCGCCGGAAAAAACGTTTTCGTCACTACCTGGCGAAAAAAATGGCGATTTTTTGAATTCACGCCGAAATCCTGACACGAAGGTACCATATCCCCGAGAATTTTGACTGGACAAATTCTAAAAATAATTTCATGCCATGGTTTCTTGCAGATGCTGCAACTGAACGCTACGTTGGCCAACAGCCTTAATGCCAATCAGCTCAGTCGACTGCAAGCGTACATCCAGCGAGTGCAAACTCAAGTGCAATGGACCAACAACTACGCTCCCGATCCGATCCGTTGGCTTTATGACCAATTCGTGCCGTCAGGGAAAATACCCTGGCCGGACCGGCTTCCCACCAACATCTCTCCTAAGTCGTATCAGTTCAGAGTTCAGCCATACTTCCCTTCACTGGCCACCTATCCGTGGTACAAGGAATTCACTTTCGATGGTCAAGTTACAGTCACCTTCAGTATTGTGCAAGATACGAATAGCATTATACTGAACGCACATCGAATGATAATTGATCCGAATAATATAAAGCTGGTGGATTTGGCTAACGGACAGCAGTTACCGATTTCTCGACAACAAGTTTCGAAAGATTATCAAAAGGCGTTCCTAACTATTCCAGTGGCAGGCAATTTGCCGGCTGGGCACAACTACGCCCTGACGATATCCTACTCGGGTTTCATCTATCGTGAGGCAAACGAAGGCGCCTACATGAACACCAACTACTTCGAGTTCAACGGACAGAAAGCGTGAGTCCTTATTTTACTTCCGTATTGTAGCTAAAAATACGGTATTACTTCACAAAATTTTGCTTTTCATAAAACCTATTTCATGTCTGGGGCACATGTCAAAAAACTGTTGTGTTCGGAGCTATTGTAATTACAATTACAGTAAAGGAGAGCGACATTGATTGGTCAGTTACAGTACTTCCTGGTCGTGTACCTCCCCCAGGCTTAAAGCATTATATTTAGTTGGATTTTCGCCACCGACTTTGAGGGAGGGCCTTCGACACGTTCAATTGTGCCGTGCTTTGATGAACCGTCCTACAAGGCAACCTGGTCGACGACTGTGCAACATCCGCAAGACATGGTCGCCTTGTCCAACGGCATTGAGACAAATTTCACGTATCCGGGAGGCAACTGGAAGGTCACCACCTTCGCCACAATGCCGCCCATGTCCAGCTATTTGATCGCCATTACAGTTGGTAAGTTAGATTTACTTTACTATTCCAATGGAAATCTTTCTCGCGCATTATTGGTATCGATCGTACCCCTCACAGCTTTTCGTAATAGATCGGGACTGTTAGATACGCAAACCTAGGAAGAAATTGCCGTTGAGGGTCCCAAAAATTATTTCAAAGAGAAATTATAAGTTTTAGACTCATTTTCAGACTGTTTCAAACGGAAAGGTATTTCTCTTGATTTCGATTATTTTATTTCTTTGATTTCACACAGATAAACACATATATGTGAGAGAAACAATAAGATGAAAGACAAGAATCAAGTATAGTTCAATATTGTGGAAGAGAGCGTAAGGCAGCTCTGTCATTTGGTGTCTAACAACCTCCCAGTTGAAAATAAAATAAAATGCCAGAGTTACGTTGTATGATGATAATAAAGTCCTCATTTAGCCCATTTCTGAATTAAAAAGAACATTCAAATAAAACATAGTCTCATTACAGGCCACTTGACATCGGTGCAATTCAGCGATAACTCGGGCACACTCGTTCGAATTTGGAGTTGGACGGGCATGGAGCAGTACGCCGTCTTCGATTTGCCGGTAGCCGGCGCCTCGCTTGACTTCATGGGCAGCTATTTCAATTTCACTTACCCACTGGCCAAAGAAGGTGATGACTGCACCAGTTCTATCAGAAAACCAATTTTGCAATGAAAATTTGAATTTTCGCCAATACATTAGACATCGATTGCTACCACCAGACATCATAAGTGTAAAGGGTATCCGAGGTCAAGGGGGTCACAAAGGGATCTAGACCTTTTCGGGGGGATATGGTTCCTTCGTGTGGGGATTTCGGCGCAGATTCAAAAAATCACCAAAATTTTTTCGCCACTACTTTTTACTGTATATTAATTAGGCAAAAAAATCAATTTACTTACCATTTCTTATTAACACGTGGAGTTGTTTGATTTTGATTTTTTGATTTTTGCATTGATTTTTTGCTTTTAAAATGATTTTTTGCATTTAAAATCGGAATGTCCATTTCATCGAAGTCCATTTCAGATTTGGTGGCTCTGCCGCAATACACTGGCGGCGGTGGCGGTGGCGGAGCGATGGAGAATTGGGGCCTTGTGATCGCTGCCTACGGTGAATTCTTGTCCAAGAAGACTGAATCTACGTCCGCAGAGCTGGCTGAAATTACTGAAACCACTGCTCACGAATTGTCTCATCAGGTACGGACAGGAGAGGTCGCATCATAGGCGAGGCATGCCAGGCGCAGGCCTCGGGCCCCCGATCCACAGTAGTCTTGGAGGGCCCCAAAGAGCTGTACGTGCCGCCGGCCCAGCCCGATTTGTTCTCGGGACCTAACATCCATAGGTGTAACCAGGGGGGTCCAGGGGGGTCGGACCCCTCTACCCTCCCCCCACCCCCGAGCGAGAAAGTCCAGAATAACATTTTCGCCACGTAGTGGCGAAAAAAATTTTGGCGATTTTTTTTGAATTACCGCGGAAATCCCGACACGAAGATACGGTACCTCCCCCTCCCCCGAGAAGGTCCAGACCACCCTGGTCTCGGGCACCCGTTACACCTATGCCAACATCCATTATGTAGAATCCAAATTTCTATGAATATAATCAAGGGCACAATAAAAAGCCATGGGTATAATCCGAATTTTCTATATACATATTCAAATCGAATACCGTCGTTCTGAACAAATTAATTTTCTCTCGCAACAAGTATTCGTTGAATCCAGTTTGGTTCCATTCAGTAATTATTATCTTCTTGGACAATTCCCAGCTCTGTGTAAGCCCTTCATTCCCAGCCCTTCATTCACATTCACAACCATTAAAATTAATTTATCACTATCCCCGAAATGGGATCAAGAGTTCCATATTCAGTCCGACATAGTAAATATACGAGCGTTTCGTAGCGACTGTGCTTAAATATGAATAATACGGCAATTAAGATACTTTCAGTGGTTCGGCGATTTGATCACAATGAAATGGTGGAACGACATCTTCCTCAACGAGGGATTCGCGCAATACTGGGAAGTACTCGCGATGAACGCTAGCCAGCCGATGCAGACAAACTACATCGTACGAGCCTCTTTTTGGCTCATCTTTGTTGAAATACAGCATCGATTAATCTTTCAGATGACCACTCTTCGATTCCAAATCACTGAAATTGGATTAATCGCCGACGGCCGTAATACGGCAGGGCAGTCGGTGGTTACCGATCGAAATCCGTTCAGCACAATCACCTATTACAAAGTGAGCCAAACTTATGAATAGAAGGAACATTTCTTATTGCAGGTTTTGTTGCAATCCGAGCGTTGCAATCGAATAGTTTTTCTTTAATAAATGTAGTTTTTCAGCGACCCATGAGAAAAAGGTTTAATTCGTTTCTCTGATAACATTAAGTCAGTTAGTCAAATCAAGTCATATTCTATCCAGACCTGGGTACCCATAATTTTCTGGGGGTATACTCTGAGTAGCATCACTTTACTTGAGATTCTCGAGGCGAAAATTTGATTTTGCAGGGCTCATCATTACTCGATATGCTCAGTAATACACTTGGAGCAAAGGTGTTTCAACAAGGTTTGACGCTATACGTCCACAAATTTGCATACAGTAACGCGCAACACCAAGACCTCTGGGCATGCTTGACTCAGGTAATTCTATGCAATGCTGTTACTCTTCAAATTACTCAGTCCGATCCGGGTCAGTGCTGTACCATATATGTAAGTGGGGGAGAGGTTGGGGGAGTGTCCTTCCCAATGTTGAAATGAGACTTATAATTGTTTTACGTAACGAAGCAATGTTATTTAACTAATTAATTAATCCACGCCACGCCCAAATCTGACGTAACCTCAAGAGCAGCAAAACGATTGCATCGGCCGGGAATCGAACCCGGGCCGCCCGCGTGGCAGGCGAGCATTCTACCACTGAACCACCGATGCTACTGGAATTCAAGTTTTATAAGATATTATCACGTCTCCTTTTCGAGGGTTGAGAGAGAGTATAGAATGCCCTTCGTCAAATCCATTCGGTCCCAGTTTACCGTTTCATTTCTATAACTTCTTGGAATAATATGTTTCTCCTCTTTCAGGCAGCGCAGGCTAACAATATCCTTGATTGGAACAACAGACCTTTGGACGTGGCGCAACTGATGGACCCCTACACGCTACAAGGAGACTTCCCCGTGCTGCGCGTTGTAAACAACGCTGGCACCATTCAACTCTCCCAAGAGCCTTTTGTACGAGCCAGCGTTCTGCCACACAGTCCCTACAATTATACGTGGAATGTGCCCATCTTCTACCAGACGAGCGACAATCTGCAGTATCGGTTTCATTATCTCACCCCGAATGTCAAGGAGTTGCCGAGAGCTGCGGTTGGGTGAGTGAAAGTGGCCAATTAAATTAATTCATTATTTTAATTAATTGTGAATGAAATAAGTTGGTTACTGTAATTTTACGTTTACTGTGTGGAGTTGAGCTTAGCAGATTCGAAACATTCGTTTTATAAATACACCGTATTTGTTCTAACAGTACGACCGTCTCGAACTGTGTAGCAACTTATCGAAAAATAGTACGGCTCTGTAATTATGGTAATTGAATACAATAATTAATTAGTTTAGGTCTTGGAGAGTGGAGAATGTCGGTTTCCGCAGTTTCATGCGGGTTTGGTATGACGATACAACGTGGGCTCCAATTCTAAACCAACTGTACGTTGATCCGACAGTCTTTGAAACGAAGACAAGGGCCATGTTCCTGTCCGATACAATTGCGTTGATTGGGTAAGAGCTATTCTTTTCTCTACAATCATTTTTCAATGAAATATTGAACTATTGCAGACGAGGTTCGCTGAAGTGGCCGCGACTTTTGGACTTGACGCTCTATCTAACGAAAGAAAGCGAGCAAGTACCTTGGAGTACAATGCGTCCCACATTTGATTCGCTGATCGGCAATCTCAAATATCAACCGGAGTACAGTATGCTTCTTGTGAGTTTGTCTGCTGGCATTCTTTTCAAAAATTAGTGTGACATATTTTCAGACGTATTTGAGGAACATCTCTTTCAACACGTTTATTCAGAAAGGTTGGTCGTATCGAGGGGAATGGGCTAGCGAGTGAGTTTATTGTCGTTATTTTGTTGCATTTAAGTTTTGCACTATTTCATTTTCAGTATGCTGTCAGCGCAAATTACAAACCTAGCTTGTCTGACGGGGAATACGGCTTGTCTCAGCACTGCTAGTCACTACTTTTCCTCATTTATCACTAATTGTCAGTCTTCACAATCAGGCACAAACGACTGCAATCCGTAAGTCAAGAGTTGATTAATAGCTTAATTTCAGGTGAGAGGTGCCGTATTTTGAGAATTAGCAGTTCTGTATTGTCAGAAATTGTTGGATTGCTGCAAAAATTGAATGATAGTGATATTTTTGCTTGACAACAAAATTGTTTCGTGTAGTGTTACTCTCCAAACTTTCCATTATCCGAAAACCAGAGGTGGGCACGGGTTTTCGGCTGGGGGGGGGGGGTACAGAATTTTTTTTGGGGGGGGGGTGCGCGCCTCCCCAAACCCCCCCCCCACGCCCAGGGCG
>JAQGAX010000713.1:0-14547 GCA_034698105.1 Plectus exinocaudatus
ATGTAAGAGCACCCCGGATGTAAGAGCCATTTTTCGATTTCCCGTGCCGGCTCTTACATCCGGGTTCGACTGTAACTGTAACCAGGGGGTCTAGGGGGTCTGACTCCCCCCGGCCTCGGACACCCGTTACAGGTATGGTAACAGAGTACAGTAGATGAGGGGGTTGGGGGAATCATCATACCCGAGCAGATAAAGTGGGCGAGGTTGCACCCTCTAAAAGGGCAAAAATGGCAGAAAGTTTCAAATTTATCGTGCTATTAACGACAAATGATGAGCAAATTGATTTAGGTAAAGTATTGGGAGATATTTCATAAAACATTTGTAACTGTCGAATGCAATAATTGCATTTCTAACAACTTAAAATGAAGTACCCCTGGAAATATGTATCTGTTTGCAGACAGAATCGAATGTCACCGTTAAACTACCAGTGGATAATCTAGGAAGTTCTCCACCAAATGCTCAGGTATGTATATTTTTGTGAGACGGATGAGTAAATAAAACTGCTTCAAGCAAATTGAAACTTGATTCGACTCTCGAAAGATCAGATGTTCTCTTGTTTTCAGAGAGATATTGGATCGGACAGATATCAAACCACCAATTCAGGAGTTTCGTCCATGATTGCGAAATTGAATAAGTTGCAACCTTGGAATCCAAAGTCGAATACATTATCGCCGACTGATCAAAGATCCCCATTATAAGATGCTAACGATTAGTTTTCATGTTTCCAAAAACTTCTCCTTTTGTGATTTGTCGTTGACTGTAGGCAGTGATGCACGACAGTCGCAATATATGTACAGCAGTCGTTTGCTCGTTTTAGAAAAATTAGTATTATTTGTGTTACCCACGTTTTGGTCCTCGTTTTCTATAGGGTATTCTGTATATTGTCTTTGCAAAAGTCGTCTGGTAGATAAAATATCAGCTGTTCTCTCATGCAGGTGATTACCTTGACATGCAAGGATCTTAACCAAAGGTGGGCACGTCCGAGTTCATAGGGAAGAGGTGAGCACCCAAAATTTTCTGGGGGTACGCAGAACAGTGCATATCTTCGATCCTCAGTCGTTGACATTGATTTTCTGCGGGGAACGGCGTTATAAGGAGGTACAAACATAGTTATACTTTACCACCAACTCCACATAGAGGATTAAGCGGCCCCGGGTATGTGCGACGTCGTTTTGAAGATCGTACGTACAAACATTTTCGAACTTTCAAAAAATATCATTCAGTAGAGCATCATATGAGCATTTATTCTAGAGTAATTTCACTTGAGAATTGTTAACAAATTTTTGAAGAAAATTTTTTAACCTAATTTTAAAAATTTAACAAATTTTAGAAAAAAACAAAAACAAAACGTTAACCATTATCGAAAATAACTCTGATATGCTTGTTTCAATAATCAAAAGTTTCGTCATTTTTGGATTCCTCTCATCATTTCCCTTAGATCGATGTGCGCAATAATCAGTATTGATAATAGAGCTTAAAAGTTGCCTTGCTGAGGCGTTCATCATGCGAAGCAAAGAGTGTCGACTCATTCGACAAAAGCTGGTTACGCGATAAGAGAAATAAAGGTTACGCCATGCCGTAACAGCGCTCATGCTTCATATTTCTAAGCGACTTACAGTTGCAAATGAGATTGCTGCGAAAGTTGCAACCGCCGAAAAACTGCGGTTTGCGTCGATTGAAAGCAGTTTAGCTCAAAATTCTTATCTTTCTTTATTCTCTGCGATTGTTCATTGATATTCGGTAAAACATTTTTTCAGGCTTAATATAAAGTGAATTCTGCGACATTTTCGAGCTGTTTATACTGAACAAGCCTGACTGCTCTTTCAGCTAAATTTCAGCTAAATGAGTAAATCGAAAGAAACTGCTCAAATTAGGCGGCTATCTGGAATAGCGGTTGATACAGTGTCATTTTGCGTTCATCCAGATGGAAAAACTGCTTTTATTTTTGATAAGCAGTCAGGATGCTTTATTGGAATCGATCTGAACGATGGACAAGCGCGTCGGTACAAAATGAAAGTTCTGAAAACACTTCACGGGCATCGAACATGGTACCAAATTAGAGCAATCGTTCGAAAATCGCGAACAATTATACTCGGTTTAATCATCGAACTGCAAACGGAGAAATACTTGTTGGCCTCGTTTTCGCTCAGCGGCGACACGATTTCTGCAATTCACGAACATTATCTTGGGATTGTTGAATCTGAGAATTCTATAGAGAACCTAACGACGGATGAAAACGATGATATATACGTTGTTTCTCTATCTCATCTTAACGAAAGCCAAACAGTATTTGACCTGGTGAAGATCGATGTGGACAATAGTGGCAATATTACATCTCAATTTCTCTTTGGTCAACACTCTATACATGACTACTGGATTCAACCATTTGTTTTGTCAAATGCAATTAACTTTATCGATGGGCATAATGGAAATAATGAACGCTTACTTACTGTACCATTTCTTTCTAGAAATGCCGTCGAAATCAAATATACAAATGACAATGACAGTTGGCCTTACAAAGAGAGAGGATCCATGTGGGTTCCACCAATCGCAATCAACAATCGAATCTTCTACTACCTTTGCAATGCCAAAAGAAAGAAAGGATTTCTTGTTTATTGCGACTGGAACAACAAGTGCTGGAAGGAAGTCGACATTGACATGAAAGATCATGTGATTATTGACTGGGGGCACTTAGATCATTCGGTGTATGACGGTCTCCTTTACTTGCGCGGACAATGCTCTCTCGAATCATGCACTGAAAAATTCCACATTTACGTTTTCGAGACGAACAGTGAATTCAAAGTACGTTTTTAATAAACTTTTTAATTGCAGAATTCTGAAAGAGGTAACGAAGTAGTTGCAAAAATGAGGCCGATGCAGGTACGCCAGGGGGGCGTGATCGTAAATTTGCAATCTATTTAAGTCGGTCAAAATGGTGAGGAATTTTCAAATTTAACCCCAGCCAATTGGCTGAGTTTTGCAACCCTGACCTGATATTCAAAAATGTTGATGCATCCCATTCTCCTCTTTTCGGACCACTGCTAATCCTATGTTGGGTAAATGCGCATACAATTGTAGCGCAGGCAGATTATCGGTACTGACAATATGTATCTATTTGTAGACGGAATCCCATGACGCCGCCAAACAACCAATCGCAAATCAGGGATATGCTCGGTCAGATGTTCAGGTACGTATAAATGGCTTTCATTGAGGGATGAATAAAACTTCTTTTTCAAACAAATGATAATCTGATTATCTATTTCTGAAGATCAAATGTTCAATGCTGCTTTTAGGAAGCAATTGAAATCTCTGATTCAAGCGTTTCATCCACCATACCAGAGTTGAATCAGCCTTGGAATCCAAAGTCGAAAACATTATCATCCCCTGATCAAGAAGACCAAATACAAGATGTAAAAGATAAGTTTTCATGCATAATTGATTGCAATTTTCCAGTCCTGGGGTCTGTTTCATAAAACTGTTGAGAATTGAGAAATGAGTAATTGAGTTTGCTTTATCACGTGAAGAATTGAGACTCAGTTGGATTTCTTCACCTGAGTCTCAATTCTTCACGTGATAAAGCAGACTCAATTTTTCAATTATCAATTCTCAACAGTTTTATGAAACAGGCCCCAGTGCATACAGTAAAACTATCGGATTTTCGGTAAATTAGCCCTGGGCTTATTTTCGAATAACGGCCAATTTATGTGAATCACTTTAAACCCTGGTATGTAAATTCGATAGCAAAAATTGCTATTATTATATCTCAACCGTCACGATCTTTCCAAAGGTCGTTTGAAGTCAGATACGAATCCAAGTTAAAGTTGACCAGCACAAATCAACTGAATTAGTTTTCAGACAACGTAATCAAAGAACAAGCGGCTTATCAGTCTGCGGCTGAAAACCATCCTAATTCGCAGGTACATATACGAAGTACTGTAAACCTTTTACTATTCAGAGCTTTTTAGTGGATTCCAATCAAGTTCAGAAAGGAAGAAGAATTGGGTTCGGGCCAATTCGGAGTTGTTTACAAGTGTTGGGATCAGGAAAGAATGCGCTATTTTGTTGCGAAATACACAATATTGCAAAGTGATCAGGTAAATTTTTGGTTCATTCAAGAATGCACATTTGCTAATTGATTTAAAAAACACATAGTCGGGTAGATCATATCTGAGAACTATTCTGAGATGAGACACTCAAGTTAGCGCCACAAGTATTGCAGGCAATTATTTTCTCTTATTGGGTAATTTACTTATTCATAGTATGCACCACGAATATCGTGTTTTAAGAACATGGTGGTAGCTGAAAACGAAGTAAAACGTCTCAAAGGTTTGAGCCATCATCGAATCATTGAATATTACGGATGGAAATTAGAAGACAAAACAATGGCTATTTTCATGGAGTACATGCCGCTTGGTTCCATCCGCCAACTTATTGAAAAGCACGGTGCAATCGGTGAGAAAACTGCAATAATCTACATTGGTCAAATACTTGAGGGACTCGCCTACATTCACGACAAAGGCGTAGTGCACAGCGATTTAAAATGCAAGTTGCTATGTTTTTGCGCTTCAGTCACCTGATAATTGCCTGAACACTGCGAATCTTAATACGGGCGAGGAGTGATGGAGTGTGACAATCCTTTCCTGGGAATATACTGATCAAATGATTTCAGGACAATTATGCAAGTTTTTCCTGAACCCCCCCCCATTTTTCGACACCAGTGACATTTACGGGTACAATGCGTATTCGCCACTACAGTACGTGTCGGAATTTTTTTAAGGTTTTGCACGGGATGAAATGGGGATTAGCCGTTTTTTGGGTATGTGCATCCAGATGACAGAAAAAGGCTGATCTGACCGCCGACCGGTGCCCACCTCTGCCCACCACTGTACAATTGCCAATAAAAACAATGGGACCGTATCGCAAGAATATTTATTATTGAGCAATATAAATTTAAGAAACATTTTAATTTTTAAACATAAAGATCGCTTGTCATAGGAAATTGTTTGTATTCTTTAGGCGATAATTTGCTTTCTGACGCAAATGGAAACGTGAAAATCGGTGACTTCGGATTAGCTGTCCAGCGACTTCTCAAAGCAGACAAATCGTATATCAATCCCAATTCGCTCGGAAAGGGCGGTGGAACAATATTTTGGACTGCTCCAGAATTTTTTGAAACTCAGACTGTCAATCGCAAATCAGATATGTGGTAAGAAACTTTTGTTACCATCGCTGTTCGACTGAGTCGTACCGAGAGTGAATGCAAATTGTTTCAATTCTAAACCTTTTTATTATTAGTGCTGACATTTATTTTCAGGAGTCTGGGTTGCACTATCGTTGAAATGCTGACAACAAACCCTCCATATTTTCATATGACACAATATCAATTTATACGCTCTCAACTCCAGCTGACCTATGACGTGAAGGAACTGGTATCGGCTAACATTTCCGCCCCGATGAAAAGTTTTTTGACCGCTTTGCTGCAAATTGATGTTTCAAAGCGACTTAAAACTGGCCAAGAGGGCATGGAAAAGTTTAAAGAACTTCGCTTTTTGTGATTTTTGTGATTCAGATTTAATTTCATGATAGTTGCAAGAAATATGTAAAACAGATCAGTTGTTTCCATTGTTCGTTATTATTCTCTTAAACGCGCAAAACATAAAGAACTCCCAAAAAATGTTCGTGTCTTTTTAAACAATTGCTGTCGCAAGTGTCGTTGCACTGGCTTCTAATTCGAATCGGGCGCAAAATATTCCCGTTCCCAGGGACGATTTCAAACTACTACCGTAACCGTTAGGGCCGCGCGTCCCAGCGAGAATGGCGCGGGCCGGAGGATTGGTCGCTTCTCCGTCGTTTCTTGTATCATTTGCACAAACGACCTCGTTGCCGGTGTTCTTTCTTGCAATCTTTGAGTCAGTTGCAGCCTCGGTTCGTTTATTTCTTCATTTCTCCAGCTGTCTATTAGGCAAAAAGGGGCAACAGCTAAATTTTATATATTCTCTAATAAATACTTTTTAGAAAGAAAGAAAGCAAAACTCGAGTTGAACGCTGACGAGCAAGCTGGAGAAGATGGCAACTGCGTTCTCGACGTCGACCACTTCCTTGCTGACGCAGGTGACCCCCGACACGAAGAAGGAAGGCAGATCCTCGTTCTTCTCCAGCGGTGTGCACATCAAGGTCTGTTTTTGCTATATTGCTGCAGCCACAAATTCATAACGAAGACACTCGTAATAATGCCAACCTCGACTGATTTAAGCGGGAAAACCCGAATCGACCCATTTTCAACATTTGCTACATGTATGGATTTTCTGGTTCTCCAGCAGCTGCACTGATCCGCGTTCTATGTAGTGTACGTGTAATACAGACAATATCAGCAGACGGTCCTTCGATATCTGCTTTAGAACATTTGTATTGGCATTTGTCGTTTTTAGGTAATTATCCATCGAAACTAAGAAAGTGCGCGACGGAAAGTAACTTTCCAGCTACGAGCGTTCCTCCGCGCCGTTAATGACAATCTAGCTAAATTGATCTCTCGACCCTGGTAAATGCGCGGAGCAGCGCTCGTTGCTAGGAAGTTATTTCCTCTCGCGTATGATTGCGGCAACTCTATCCTAAGATTAGGATAGAACGGGCTGGAACCGGACACGGCTAGAACCGGACACCCCCACTTTTCTCCTCCGTATCAAACTTGTACAAGAAGGTCCAGCGGTAAAGTTACTCTCTAACAATATTTCTAACAATTTCTCGCTGAACTTTCTCGTGCAAGTTTGATACGGAGGAGAAAAATAGGCGTGTCTGGTTCTAGCCCGTTCTACCCTAGTGCTTTTTTTGCAGACGGAGGTGATCAGCACGGTGTTTCTCACATACTACGCGCTGCTCGCCACGGCGCTGCTGGCGGTAGCGGTCGCCACAGGCGCCGTGCGTTTGGCGACTATAAAAGATGTGCTCTTGATGGTCTTTCTCGGCGCGCTGATCGTCTGCTACTTTGTCAGCCTGCATTACGCCTCGAACGCGGTCGCAAATGCGTTTCCCGTGTTCGCAGAGCCATTTCGCATCGGGCAGGTAGGGAGGTTTCTCTGTTGATCAATGTTGCATACAGTGTATGTGAGCAAGATTGATCCCTTGCCCAGACTGCTGGGCAAGGTACAGTAACCCTACCGTAACCCAAAATTGTCCCAAACAGCCTATAAATCTTCTGTTCTGTGCTGGGCCCATGAGTCTGTTCAAGTAACTTATGAGCATTTCCAAACCTCATACTGTCTTTTGTAAATTTTCGAAAAACCCGATGCAGAGTGGTGGGTATGTGGGCACCTGCCACTTTTCGGGTCCCATGCAGAGACAATGCAATCGTCCGTTGCCGACTTTTAAGAATAATTAAGTCAAATATAATGTAAAAATCGGCACCATTTCCACAGCATTGCATTCATTTCTAATGAGGGAGAAAATCGAGGGCATGGCGTTCTCCCGCAGAAGAGAAGTATCTCTTGTATTTCAGTGCTTTGTGCAAGCGCTGTGCAGCTTGCTGATCTCGCGCGCGCTGAGCGCCTACTCGCTGAATTCGGCGATTTGCTCGGCGTTCATAATGCTCGTCCAAGTGTGGCTGGTGATCGTGTTCATCTATATCATCAACTTCACCGACAAGAAGCAGAAGGCGAATCTGCAGACTGGCACCAATTAGGTGAATGTCGTCTCGTTTGATATCATCTGTTTCATTATTGTGGTCTAAATTGTAAATTATTTGAAATAGGAGTTGTCATACGTGTACCTGGGCTCGGCGGCTTGGGGAGGGTTCAGAATCCCCCCGGATTGTCTGGGGGATCCGAAAATTGTCCCGCTAAAGTCAAATTTAGCGAAAAATTGAGCTTCCGCCAATTTTTGTCGATTTTTAAAGTCGCCAGCCGATGTTCAGGGGTTCGCATTGAGAAGAAGTGGAGAAGACCTCTCTAGAACCCGAGGAAAAGCCCCCAAACTATGTGGCAGGTACATGTATGAGAATAGTCCCAGGCAAACAGTTTTCAACTGTCTTATTCATTCGCTTGCTATGTTTACTACATATGCATTCTGATTACTGCTTTATTTCATTACACGTCTGAATATGACCTGATTTGCGACGATTCTCTATTCATATGCACCTCTGTATATTTCTCACTACGTGCTCCCTGCAGTGTTCTCTTGAACCACGAAGTAATTGTATAAGCGTTATTGGGAGGTTCTTAGCGCCAGGAAAGAGTGCCACCTGCTCTTCTTTACCACAACGATATTGCATGCACTTTTTTGGACTTTACGTCACCATATTTTGTATAATGCGTGTGTGCGCGCAGTGTTGGTAGGAGTAAACAAACGAACAAGACTAAATAATGTGGCGTTATCGCTTACAGTATTGGCATGGGGGTTCAAAAGTTAAGTCACGCTTTGTGAGGTAGTGTGGTTGCAAAGGGCCCGTGACACTATGACGTTCAGCTAGGTGCAGCTTGAATTCCGGGGGGATTAGCACCATCCCCAGCCACCAAAATTCCAAAACATTTCGTGCAAAATTAGAAAAATTAGAGAGAATATCTGCTGCTTTCTAGTGCATGTGGAATTTCACAGCCATCGAAATACTGTATAAAGGCCCGTGCCTACCTTTCCTGTTTTTACTGCAAAGTTTTACTGCATGCACAAAACCTAAGATATCGATTACTATGTTTTGTGCATGCATTAAAACTTCGTAATGCACGTTTTTACTTTGCAGTAAAAACAGGAGAGGTATGCACGGGCTTTAATACGTTCTTTACTTGCATCGCACCAACTGGGAGAGAAAAATAGATTTTACGTAAGATATAATGTCAACTTTTCAAATAAAGTGTTGCGATCCCCCAAATACCCAGGTTTGCGCCAACCCCAGCAAAGGAAACGGCGAGGATAGGTTATGGCCCATATTCGTTTCTTCCATGGAGTGGCGGAAATTTTTTTTATTACAGTAGGACATCATTGGATTTTTTCGATTTGTTCAGGATTGAGTCTTCGACATACTGTTGTCCAAGGCCAGGGGGTCTAAACCTTTTCGGGAGGGGGTACGGTACCTTCCTGTCAGGATTTCGGCGTGAATTCCAAAAACGCCAAAAAATTTTCTCGATCTTCTCGCGGGGGGTAAATCTAGGGGATCCGATCCTCCTAGACCCACTGGTTTCGGTATGGTTCGAAATTTTGGCAAAGCGCACCCTACCCAAGCTCCGTAAGGTACCCTCCTCTGGGGCCATGCAATTGGCGAGGGACACATCAATGAGGGAAGGGCACCATAGAAAATGGTTCATGAGTTAAATTTTGTGCGTGATACAGTTGTCTTTTTCAACCATCTCGTTTGTTCCCTACCGCATCATTATTCCTCCAATTTTAATCTTTATGAATATTTTACCGAATATAGAGACGCGAGCAAGGGGCAATCGACATAAATTTGAAAGAAAACTGAAATTTTGATCGATCATGGGTATCTAAATTAGTATTCAACCGTCAGTCGCAGGAGCCATTTGGCAGACAAATGGAGCATTTCGGGTGGCTTCAACAACCCAAAAGTAGCCGGTCCATATTCGACTCGTCATTAATATTACAGCTGGGTTGCGTCCATCTAGAGCCTGCATACTGTTTTCGTATTCTGACCACCATCTTAGATAATTCAAACGTGTTCCATCAGGTCTAATCCATCCAGCAGCTCCGCCGTAGGTAAGGCCGATGTGCATGTATGAAGAATCACCATTGTCGTAACCAGTTGCATGCATCAGATCTGAAAGATGATGATTGGAAACTTGATAATCAGATGAGGTTAGAATGGGGTATGAGAAGCAGACAATGCCACGAGGGGGGTATGTGGGGGTGACATCACTCCCACAGGTACCAAAATCACCCCCATCGAAAAATGGGTTTGTATGGAAATAACCCCCTCAGAGGTTCAGAAAAAAAATTTACACTGGAAAGAATGACACTTTTTCCGACAAAGTGACGTCATATCACCCCCAGACAAATAACCCGTCGCTATCTCTTATGAGAAGCACACCTGTAACCAGGAGAGTTTGGGGGAGGTTATTCCCTCCGGCCGGAAAAAAACGTTTCGCCACTAAGGTTAACTTCAGCTCTTGCAGCAACTATGATACAGGAATAACGGCTGCGTCGACATCTTATACAGGGTGGTCAAAAAGTCACCGACGGTGTTTGATCGACTCTTGCTCGGCACTGTACGCATAACTGTACAAGCGGATTTTTTTAATGAAAGCCTAGCGTCTAACTTAGAGAATGGTACCAAATTTTTTGGGCAAAAAAGGATAGACCGGTTATGAAACTTTAAAAAAACAAAATGCTTCATCTTAAACGGTAACCGATAATTTGGCGACTGTTCAAAATGAAGCATTTTAAATTTTAAAAGTTTCATAACCGGTCTATCCTTTTTTGCCCAAATAATTTGGTGTCATTCTCTAAGTTAGACGCTAGACTTTCTTTAAAAAAAATCCGCTTGTACAGTTATGCTTACAGTGCCGAGCAAGAGTCGATCAAACACCGTCGCTGACTTTTTGACCACCCTGTACTTGAAAGACCCATCGTGTACGTGTCTGTCTGTCTTAAGACAAGCCCTCACATTTCTTTTTGGTCCGTCTAGAAACCTACCCCGAAATTTCGGAATACAATTCGCTTAGGGTGGCGCGCAGAAAAGTTAGCGTAATGCGACCTATGGTTTTTATCGTGGATTTTTGCCGGGCAATTCGGATCTGTACAACTGTTTCCAATTAGGCCCACCCATTATTCAGTCTGGCGACCAGGATCCTTGTGACATTTCAGGACATTTCTGGACCACACTGGCTTAAGCTCCTATAAATTATCGGTCATACGCAAGGTCATGCCAACGGTTGTGCTGACTGTGCTGAAGCACAGGGGCGCCGATCAACGGCTAGTTGTAAAGGGGGCAGCGAGCTCCGCCAATACAAAAGGGACGCCATATCAAAGAGCGCACAATAATTAAGCACAGGGGCGTCCCCGTGGCATGGCACGGCCATGATCATACCTACCGACAAGAAAAGTAATCTGATATTCGGATGTAATCGATGCGAGATGCCCGCCCAAAAAGTTGCAGTATTCTTCGGCCAGCGCCCAAGTTTTTTGTGGAACCCCGTCAGGTCCAGCGCCGAAAACTTTATAGCACATTTTGGACTTGTCGTAGTAACTCCAGTTTCTCAGACAAGCTGGTGATTGCGCAATAGCGTAATTAAGTTCAAGAAAGATTAGAACGATGGGGACGCTAAACAGAAAGGAATAATGCGCCATTGATGATACACGTGAATCGTTTCGTGAGATACCGGTAATGTTGTGCTGTCTACGTATCTCTCGATAGCTTTTATATATGATCGAGTCGTGCCAGTAACTGTCCTTGTGAATTTTGACATCTGTATGTTCGTGCTGTGAAAGATAGTCTAACTCCACCTGTGTATGGATTGTGACCAAAAGTGATTACTTGCATGACTGTTTGCCTTATGAAACGCAAACTCTAACACAGCAAGAAGTAAAAACATGACGATTGATGACGCGAAGGACAACTTCCACCGCCACGCCTATTGGGGAAGCAGAAATCGACCTCAGTGTGAAATTGGACACCTGTTCACTGCAACGATGCCGCGTTAGTCGAACTTGATCACATTTGTTTGTTCTTGTGTGAAGCGTTTACACTATTGTAAATAGAGTAATTTTAAGGCATCACACTATGGAAAGAGGCGTTCAATTTGGGGAGTGTACCCAGAAAAGCTCAATTTTTGCTCTCCCGATCGGGCCCGAATTTACATCAAACGCCGCACATGCAGAACTCCGTACGGCGTTGTCCACATGCTCGGCCGCAGTGGGAGCGTGTCGATCGCATCAACCGCCTGCAGTGGAACGCGGATAGGCAGATCTCTCAATGAGCGATGAGTTAATTTGCATCAGGCGCAAATTGGAAGAAAAGTGCTTGAAAATATCAGACAAAAGTGTTTGCTATTCAAATAATTGTAATTATTGGACCGGAGATTATCGGAAAAAGTATAATTGGAGCTGGGTGGTGGAGCCATTGTTCAGAAAATGATCGCCGAAATTGTTGTTTGAAAAGTAACGTTTGTCAGATAATTTTTTTCAAAATGTCAATGATTCTGTTGTTATGTGCCTTGTAACTAATTCAAAGAAAATACACTGTCGCGTCTAGAATTGAAGTCGTTTGACGTTGACGCTTATTCTTCAGCAGCAGTTGCACAAAATACCGCAAACATTTATTCGTCAACTGAAAATTACTGATTAAGTACTCAAAGCAACTCTTTAAGGTTTGCGAACGGTACTATATCGTAGGTTAGCAATTATTTCTCATATCGTTATCAGAAGTAAATGGATAAAATAGAGGAGAATTGTTGGACTTAGTTCACTATTGATGCAGTGTGCATTACGTGAGTACCAGCCGAATTTATAGCTTACTTAGCAAAGTTCTGCCTTTCTGCAATAATCAGTCCGCCATTACAGCACTCACGTTAATCGAACGTCTAATTTTAGAGGTTTAGACGTTAATCGAAATTTTAGAATTAACGTCACATAGAAAAACAAGACCGTGGCTATGGGGTTCTTTCTTTGAATTAGCAAATTTTAAAAGATACATCGGTATTGAATACTGAACGAGTCTATAATAATTGCAAGAGTATCAGTGCAAATTCTAGAAAACCTATGCAGAAGTATGGTTACAGCGATCTAGATGCTGCTGCTATGGCATGCATTAATATTGCATAAAATTGCAGTTCTATGCATTTTGGGTGCCAATAGGGTAGTGTTCTCGATCGCTCTACGATAACTTTGCTCTACCATTTGTGAATGCATAAAAGCTAGCATGCAGGTTCATCGTACAAAACGAAGGTGTCGGTCGACTCATTCGACCACAGCGGTCATGTGATAAGAGCATTAACACGGTGTCGTCCTTCCACAAACATCGCTCTTGCTTCATCTTTGTTAACGACATGCAGTTTCAAATGATGCTGCGTTGAAAGTTGCAACCATCGAAGAACTGAAGTATGGGGTTGTACACAAATTACGTAACGCTTTGGGAGGGGGTCGCAAAGACCCCGTTGCGCGAGCGTTACGTGATGACATCATTGCTATGCTTAAGCATAAGGAGGGGTGTCGTTTTGGCCCAATGCAGAGTTACGAAGGCGTTACGTGAGGGAGACGGGATCTAAAAAGGCCTAAAAAACGTTACGTAATTTGTGTATAGCCCCTATGCAACAACTGCAAGCCGTTGGCTCCTAATTGCCGTCCATGACTTATCTTGTTTTCGAAGACCTTTCCGGCTTAATGGTATAAAGTGAAATTTCTGATTTACTCTCCAGCTGTTTAATACCTAAAACTTGCCACTTGCCAGACTGTGCCTTTATCTGCTGCCATGAGTAAATCCAAAGAAACTGTTAAAATTAGGCGGCTACCGGGAATAGCGGTTGATACAAATTCTTTCTGCGTTCGTCCAGACGGAAGAACTGCTTTTATTTTTGATCATTCATTAAGTTGTTTGGTTGAAATCAATCTAATCAATGAAAAAAAAACGTCAACTTCGTTGTTACAGTCAGTACGAATCTTTTTCCAAATTTTTTCTGACGTTTATCGCAAATCATGCGCTCACATTTCGGGAATAATAAGCAGGCCGGTGTGCCAATTTTTTATTTTGTCGAAACTTTTTTAGACAGAAATACAAGAAGCTGGATTAAGGGAAAAGTTTACTGCCGCCCTTGGTGAGCTGAAAGACGCTAAGTTGCATGTGAAATCAGAAGCGTCAAAGACTTTTAAGAAAGCACAAGGCGTTCTGTTTCTCGCCTTTGAAATCGGCAGGTTGGGCAAGAGACTGTTTGAAACGAAAAGTCAAAAGAAAGATATTGGTATTTTGTTGGTTCAAGCTCTCCCCGCTATTGGTTTCTACATCGGTCGGACAGTAACCCGATTTGATTCGACATTGGCCACTTCAGCACTGATTACCAGATCGGGGTTACAGTTCTTGTTCGACGACTATTCTGATATGCCGGCAAATGAAACTCAGACTCTTGAAGAAATCTTCAATCAATTCCGAGAAACTGAAAGCGTCGCCGAGTTGGACGAATGTTTGAATAAATTCAGGTGCGAAAGTCCAAGAGAATACTCACATAATGACATCATGCATTGCGTGCGCATGTGCAACAATGATCAGTCGTTGAACGGATGGATGACACTATACCTGTAACCAGAGGGGGTCCAGGGGGGTCGGACCCCCCTGACATGACCCCCCCTAGGGAAGGTCCAGACCCCCCTGGCCTCGGACACCCGTTACAGGTATGGATGACACTTAATCTAACATAGAGGGGTTGCATAAGAGCATAGGTGTAACGGGTGCCCGAGGCCAGGGGGGGTCTGGACCTTCTCGGGGGGGGGGAGTACCGTATCTTCGTGTCGGGATTTCCGCGGTAATTCAAAAAAATCGCATAAAATTTTTTCGCCACTACGTGGCGAAAATGTTTTTCTTGACTTTCTCGCTCGGGGGGGGGGGGGGGGGGGGGGGGG
>JAQGAX010000714.1:0-14532 GCA_034698105.1 Plectus exinocaudatus
GGATAAAGATGAGTTCGGGCTGAATAACGGACTAGACGGCTGCTCGTCGCCCTGAAATGGACGATCATTGCAGTGCGCAGATCACAAAGAAATATTGGAATACATTATGTCATGACTTTTTAGATATCCAGGGTGGTCCAACGAAAACTCCAGTTTTTTGAACAGTAGCAGTACAAAGTACTGGAGCTTTCGTTGCGCCACCCTGTACTTGGAAACAATTTACAACCACACGTCATGAAAGAGAAATATAAGTAGAAAACGTACGACTGATGGGTAACTATTAACGTCGACGACAGAACGTGGCTGCTGCTGAGGCGTACGGTGCGCCGAGTGTTGCTGAGGTGGCATTTTTGGCGGGTCCCAAATGAGGAACGAGGTGTCGACGGTGAGCGGGTCGGAGACGGGCTGGTTCAAGTCGGCGAAAAACGGTGGTGACGACGCCGAAGACGAGGTAGATGGAGCAGCCTGATTGGGTTGAGGCGCGCGTTGAGGTCCGCTTGGACCCAAGTGGAGCGCTCCCATATTCTTCGCCAGCGAACGATTGACACACAGGGGACACGCCTTTCTTTCCTGAGTGATACCCGTACAACTTGGACAGAAGCTGAAAAGAAATCAATTTATATAAAACCTTCAAAAACGAAAAAGCTCGAAAAGATGGGATACCAGTTTTTTGTTGAGCTTCGTTTGCGATATAGTTATTACATTAGTTTAGGAGTTAAATTTGTCATACAACAAAATGACAATCTTACCGGTGAAGGCAGGGAAGTTGAGTGAATTGGACGGGCAGTTCGCTGTTGCAGACGTCGCATCTTGCCCAGCCGGCGGTCGGCGGACCGCCGCTCGTCGGGGGCGGTCGGAAGCCGCCCGGGTTCATTCCATTCGCATTGGCCTTGTGAACTGCGCGCCTCCCGTTACTCTTCTTTGTTCAGCTCTTCGTAGTCTGCGGCAATCCGAGTCTTATCCGTTCCCTCCAGTCCACTTTCCTTCACCGCACACCGACAAAAGTTTCACTCTCTATCCAACCCCTTCTTTCTGTCCGCCGTCGATATGCCTGAAACATTTACATACAAATTTTGTCAATTTTATTGAAACGCGTCAGTCTAGTTGTCTGAATATCATTCAGGCAGGAAGAAATTGCTGATGAAACTAGGGGAATTGAGTTTGAACCCCCTTGTTTGGCACTTGCCCAACTGCCGACTTCGTAGATGCGTACAGAACCGTAACCATTCTGCCTTCCCTGATCAACAGGTGATTGTAATGGTAGACATACGATTAGGCAGAAATTCGATTTACTTATTGTTTGAAATAAAGCAGAATAATGTGAAAATCTCGCAAATGCAACAATATATTAGCAAGGAGGTTCAACATAGTGATTAAAAAGATCTATTTTATTTGCTGTTAAGACATTTCTTGTAAGTTTGGCGATATTCATTAGTTATCATCGTGAGCGTATATTGTTATCTACCATAATAATAGCCTGCATTCGCTCAATACCGTAATAGCCTAAATTACAAACGTGAGCAAAGTACGAATTTTGCCGTTCGAACGTCCTCAACTTTGACAGTGAGTCGAGACTCGACAAAAAGCGTTTCGACACAAAGGATCAGATAGAGTCTACCACTCGTACTATTTCTGCACGTTGCCAAGCAAATCGATCGGATGTCTGCTTAGTATCTCTCGAATGACCTCAAATTCCATGGATAGCAATACAACAGGTACGTC
The DNA here is from genome assembly GCA_034698105.1 of Plectus exinocaudatus. Taxonomy (NCBI): domain Eukaryota; kingdom Metazoa; phylum Nematoda; class Chromadorea; order Plectida; family Plectidae; genus Plectus; species Plectus exinocaudatus. The sequence continues at coordinate 1,723 of JAQGAX010000714.1, forward strand.
GCGTTTGTTGCGTTATCAGGCTTTTGGCTGAATGCTGCTCGTTTCAGGAGCGTACTCTGCGTACTTGGCGTTTCAGTCCGTCTCGGGCGACAATTTGGGCGGCAATGACGCCTTCAATGATGGAGGAGAATGCAGTACGTTAGTTTGCGTTCGTTTTCTACTTTTGCAATCCGCTTGATAGTTTGAATTTTGAGGATGCTAAGTCTTTCGCAAAGCGTTTCAACAGTTTTTCCAGAGTTTGCCATTGCCGGTTGATCAAGTGTATATTTTTCCAGCATGATACTATGCGATATTACCTAATCAAATACCACATTACTTTATTCTCTGCTTCCATTTATGTTGGCCTCTGTCTATTGCATCGCACACTGCGTCATAGCAATGTCTGATGTGAATAAGCGATATTGACTGGTTTCATAATCCAGATGATTCATGTATTCTCATTCAATTTATTGTTGGAAAGCATCGAACAGCTGGCAAGCAACCCTCCCCCCACCGCGGCAAATCAATATTCCAAAAGTGCAGTAGTTAGCCAATTCTAAGGAGTTAATCTCTCTCGACCCAGAAGTCAAGGATTAATGTAGCATCATATTTACTTCTTGGTGACAGTATTTTGATTGCAGACTTTTAGTCGAATTGCTTTTGCCTTCAGTTGCAACGTTGATCACTCTACCGCTCTAGAACTATCTGATACGATACTACTTGCCTTAGTTCCTGCGAAATCTACTCTATTTTTGTCCTAATGCATTAAATATAGTCTTTGTTTTTCTTTATGTAATAATTAATTTATTCATAATGCTACACAATTTTTTGCGGAATTATAAATTTCTTTTGTCTACATCTATCCGGGCATGATCACGGGGGTATAGTGGTACTTACCTTCAGGCACCCAAATATCTCTATGAAGAAATTTTTATGGTGTAGCACGAATAAAACGAATAAAATAATAGGAATAATAGGAATAGAATAATAGAATAAAATAATGGTCAGTTCATACGCTTTGATCAAGCTGTTTGTTCGATGCGGATTTGATGCCGAACGACGTCCCTGCTTACTGCAGGGTCTGCGTATTTTGCTTTATTGTTTCGGTATGTTTATTTGCCGATTCCGACTTGGACCCCGAACTTGTAAACAGATTAGTGAATGATGAGCTCGCGTCTTACTTTTTGATTGAGAAGTCAGTTTACCGGATGCTGCGAGCAGGGGGAGGCCGGTAAGCGATGGTTGAGCGACTTGGGCGCATCTTGAAGCCACCTGAGGTCTTTGGACCGCGACTATCATAAAACCGGCCGGAGGACGAGACGGGGACGACCCGCGCAGAGTTTTCCATCCAGGCGCGTCCATTGCTCATCGTTTTTTGCACGTAGTCTGCTCATCATCGCCATCTGGGCTCGGTCGTAGTTGTTTTGCAGCATTTCCTCCATCTGTTCCACTACAACCTCTGTTGACACGCGACGCAATAAGCAAATAGTGATGAATAATCTGCTCGACATTTATAAATTATGCTTTATTGCAGACAACTTGTACTTTCATGTGACTGAATTAATTTCTTCTGCTTGCAGACGGCGAAGCAGTCGATGGCAGCGATCTTCCTGGAACGACACTTGCCTGCCTGCTGCGATATGGTCAGAGCGAAAACGTTTCTGAACGGTCAGTTTCAGTTTCTGTTTGTTTCATTCTTTTTGCGGGATGAAACCATGCCGTGATCACTTCATGTACTTTGATTAGCACAAAGAACGGTATAGAGTTTAATGTTAAGCAGCCAATTTTAGTCGTCATTTAATCTCATTTGGCTGTCATAAAAGTGTCAATGCACGTCATTAATGCCGAGAACAAATTTTAATTAAAAATAATCTTTGAGCGCCATGTTGGATTCATTAGTTCACTTGGCTGCCGAGCGCAGATTTGCATCCGCCGGAAACCACCTGCGAAATTGAGTGATCAAAGGCGATTGCTATGGGACGGAAGATGAGCGATGGTATCTGGTAGTATCGATCGGCTGTCGTCGGTTGTCGGGCGCGGCGAGCTGCTGATTGTGTCTTATTGTCTTGAGCGGCGTGCATCATTCGTCTTCGTCATGCCACTAGTCATTATTCGATTCCCTTGACGCGTGTAGCCGATGGAGAGCGCCATTCCCTGGTCCGTCAGAGGGGCGGAGGTTAGGCATGGCGCTACTACTCGTTCGTGTCGCCCGCTCCGCTTTTCTGCTGCCCGGCCCTTTGCGTCTCGCCCGTCTCGCTCTATTGGTCACCGATTGATTGCCATTCTTGTTGTCAAACAAGGAAATCCACGCTGTCCGTTCGTTTCCGTCCGCTCTGGTTCTCTTTGATGATGCGCGCGCCTATAGTATTCACAGCAGATTTCACCTTGACAATTGTGGCGGGCAATAATACTATTGCGCACACATCGAGTAAATAATACGGTAGAATTGGGACAATCCCACCTGATCCTCTCAGCGAATCGCTCAATTGCTTTGTTCGTCGCTCATTGTTGGCAGTTTTTGCGCGAAACGTAGCCGTATGGCAGCAAGCGTAGCTTTGTCGCGACGGTAGATGAGGCTGAATGAGATACAGGGATACAAAACATGCATTGTCTTCACAGTCATTTGTCGATACTCGCATTCGCTCATTGAGCATATGTTGACAAGATACCGCTTGCAGACAGGTGGCGGTCCGGCACGTGCTCAAGGCATTGCAGTCACTGGAAGCATCGCAACAATTGGATGATGTGGAGCAGGTGTTCACGCTGGTTCGTGATCGGTTCGCCGAGGACTCTGGTACGTTCTTCTTTTGTCCATTGCCCACCGATTGCACAATTGAACCGTCGCCAGTGCAGATCCGCTCATCCGCGCCGAGCTGGTGGAGCAGCTGCCTATGCTGTGCATGAGCTGCCAGCAGACGCCCAGCCTGCACCACAAGATCGACTCGGTGCTCATACCGCTGCTCGCCAAGTTTCTCGATGACCTCAACACTCAAGTACGTCGCGCCTTTGTTGCTGTTTCTATCCCTCCCTTGATTCGTTCTCTGATCCCCGTCCTTTCGGATGAAACGTCATTCGCTGCGGGTTTAAAATAATGATCGACAAGGAAGGGTTTCCGTTACGCGAGAGAAAGAGAGGTGCGCGGTTACGGTAGGACGCCGTACGGCGGAGAGCGTCGTCCACCTGACCGAGACGGGCGGTCTGATTGGAGCGATGGCGAGCTCAGGTCTTTGTCCAGGGGCGTTGCCGCGTCAGGTTCGCATATTGGAGGCGGCGGCAGACAGCGGAATGGCTGACTGAATGGGGGAAATTGACCGTCGGTGAGACGATCGGCCTCGACACCAACTGCAAACGCTGGTATTCGACGGCGTTCAGCGGGTAATTCGCACGCATCGCCTTGTTTGACGGCGAGCGAACGGCGCGTTGCACTGCTCGCCGCTTTGTTGGGCCGTGTTGCGTTAGGCGGCTCCGTTGCGAACGCCTTTGTGCTTCTGCGTCAACGAACGGTGTGGCGGCGCACGAAGGCCTGGGCGCCGTCGGCTGCGGGTGGGGAGGCGGTTTTTGCGTCGACGATTCGCGCCTTTCCCACCGTGCGCACGAAGGCGCATCGCTGCCCCGCGCGCTGTAATCTATGCGCGGCGTTTTTGCAGGTGATTGTGTGCGGCGCTCGACTGGCCGAGCTGGTCGTAGCGCGCGACCTTGAATTTTGCTGCGCCGCTGCTGGGTCCCCCCCCTCCGCCTGCCTGCGCCCGACGGTAAAAACGATCGGGCCCGTCCCCCCGCGCTCCTTCCTTGCGCGCGCTCGCTGTTTCGCGCAGCAGCGCGTCGGCAAGTGCGATTGACGACGGCAAAAACCGGCTGTCTGTGCGCGACCGAGCAGTTTCGTTTCGGTTGCTGACTCTGTGCGTAGTACGGTGCGGGAGTGGGACGGGGCGGCGGCTTGACGACGATGATGGGAATCGCATGTCGGTCGGCAGCTTATTTTATGGCGCAGCGAGCGATGGGTGAGACGAGGAGGACCCGGTTTGCCGGTGGTGGTGGGACAGACGTCGGCGGCGTCTTGATGGCGCTGGCGCTTGAACCAGCCGGACGGCGGCGGCAGACTGGGGCGCTGGGCACGAGCGAATCGTAAAACGCTGATGATATTGATCCGCGTGGGGTGTGCGCGCTCCTCGCCGCCGCCTCGGCCACATGCGCCAAGCGCGCTCGTCGATGCGATTGTCTCTCGTCGGTCGTCGCTGCTCGCTCCCCTCTCGGCCGCTCTCGACCAGTTGATTGCATTCGGCTCTTCGCTTTCAGGTGCGCAAAACATGTCAGGCCGCCATCGTCATTCTCCTCGAGCAGGACCTACTCAGCGCAGGTCAGTCAGTCCCCTTATTCGTCATTGTTTCGCACGCTGTTACCGCCCGCTTTTTCGCCGCATTGCGCGCCTCTTTTTTCGATCGTTTCCCGCCGCACTTTGTGACTAAGTGCTGTGAGACGCGGCGTTGCTGCGGGTTGGGTCGTCGGCGCGTCCATCATCGGCGCCCGCTTTTTCGGTCCCGCCTTTCGTTGTATTCGGCCGTTCGCTCGGCGCTTCTTGTCCGCATTCCGTACGCCCGCGCCCGCCTGTCGCATGCATTATTCCGATGGCAGCCGAAGGTCGCGTTTTTGCGAGCAGCTCGACACTCGCGTTTTTGTTTGTTGTCGAATCGCTCTCCGCGTTTACAACAACAACACCATGCCGTGCTGCTTCCCACTGACCCACCCACAGAAGTTGAGCAATAGCGATAAGCAGTGAATGATCGGATGATTCGCGCAGGGGAAAGGGGGGAGGAAGCGCGCTGTTGGCAACGGTTTTGTTGCAAATGAACGGTGATACGCATTAACTGTCGGTAGAGTTGGCGTTACTGACGTCTCGGGCGAGCGGCAGCTTCGTTTGACCGATTAGCCTTGGACGAAGGCGCGTAAGCTGTAGTATACGCAAAGTCAACGAAAGCGACGACTAGTCGCCTAGACGGCGGCATTGTGGCGTTGAGCTGTCTTCGTCGCCTTTGGTCGCCGTCGCTGGCTGGCTGCTCGTCCGCGGGGCCGTGCGGGTCAGCGATTTGTAAATATTTGCCGGCGCCTTTCATTAGACGGCGCCGCGCGAGCAGATAGCGCGCGCCCAGTGCTTCTGCGCCGTCCAAACGTCCCCTCAGTCGCTCTCTTTTCCGCCGCCGCCCAGCAGCACATCAACGGCGAGTGGAAGCGGCAGCGAAGGCGTTTGTCTCACCTCACCGGCTGGCGAGTTAGCGTGTTAGCGCCCCGCGCGCAACTTCCTGCGCGCCGCACAAGCCCGCTGCGACCGACCACGTCAAGCGTCGGCTCAGCGGAGACGTGCTTGCGCGCGCTCGACGAGACGACGGGTTTCTGGTTCCAGCGTGCGCGCTTTACACTCGCCGCTCGCTCGCGGGCTGGTTGTGTCGGTCGCCAGCGCGCTCACGGCACTCCGGCGCTTGCGTCGGCGGTCGGTGTCACCATCAGCGGCCGGCGGAGACGAATCGGCGACGGCCGTGCTCGTTCGTCGTCCCGTCTTGGTCGTCGGTAGGTAGCATTTTCTTGCGATGCATCAATATCTGCCCGCTCCGCTGTCGAGAGCGGGCGGTAGGTAGCGCGGCGGCGGCGACTAACGACCAACGACGGCATCCCGCCGAGGCAGATGGACTAGAACTTGAACCGGCTTGTTCGCGCCGCTGCTTCTACCGAGGGTTTGGTTGTCGTTGGCGCTTGAGCGACCGCGCTCGCGCTTGGCTCGACTTGATGGCCATTCGGAGTTGGCGCCGACTCGGCCGGACAGAACTGAATCACGCTGCGAGCGACGGCGGTGCAGGGGGAGAGCGCGGGTAGGCAGCCGGTTTCGCTTATCCGTCAACGATCGATCCGCTGGCGGTCTTGGGCGCTCTCAACGTGCTGCCGAGACTTGGTCGAGGCACTGCTGCTTCGACGGCCGTGCGTACGCGCGTCCCGCTCGCCGTGATCTTTTTCATTGAGTCGCTGCTGCCTTCTGCCCGCGTCTCGCCACCTTCTCGTGAATATCCCGTGGGATCATCATCTCTCGATTGTGCGTGGCGCTTGGATGCTGCTCACGCGTGTGTAATCGCCGGGTGGATGGGATTCGGCGTTGTTGCGAGATAATAGCCGTTGCCGCGTTGTCAGCGAACGCGCGTGGCTTTGAGTGCTGGACGCGATGTTGCATGATTGCGCAGCTGATTGTTGCCGTTTCTTTTCAGAGGCGCTGCAGGGACTGATATGTCCGGCGCTGCTGTCGCTGGCGACTCCAGTGGCGGACCGGTCGGACGACGTTCGGCTGGAGACGGTTGGGGTGAGTGAGCGACTGAAGCCGATTACTACCGAGTGTGACGACGCGACTGATTGACGAATCGGCCTTGTTGGTTGTCGTCGCGCGATCCTAATGACGACCGGATCGCCCGCCCAATACGCGATGCGCCCCACCTGTCCCGTCATCGTGTCGCCGTACGTCGGCCGCCGTCGACGTCGGCTGGCTGGAGCGGCCGCCGGAAAGCGGAAAGCCCGTTTCCAAGGGTATCGCCGGCTGTAATTGGCGGCGGCGCACACAACGAACAGCGTCCCCTCCAGCGCACCGCAGAGCGGCCCAAGCGCTGTTGGTCGACGGCCGGGCGCCGCAACCACCTTCTCCCGCCCGCCCGCCCACTGCCGCTGTCGCATCATGAACCGAGTCGTTTGCGCGCGCTCTCTCGTCGCCGTCTCTTGTCATCGGCGCAGAAAGCGGTTCAAGTTGCTGCTGGTTCGGTAGTGGATGAGGAGGGAGGAGAACGTGGTCGCGGCGGCGCGCGCAGGGGTTAGGACGAGCGCATGTCAACAGTGGAGTAGTTTTTGCCCACTGGCGCGTTGCTTGCCGCCGATTGCTCGTTGACGGCGTTGACGCGCGCTTTTGTCGGCCCGCTCGTATGCGCCGCCTATATTACGACTGTTGCGCACTTTCATGTATGCGTCTTCTTCGGCCGCGTCCGTCTTTCGTTTAGTCGTATACCCAGCGCGCGTCTGTTTTACTTATACTTGTATTGCGCGATATCTGTCTCTCGCTCTCTCTCTGTGATGAACCTTGTTGCGTGCTGTGCTTTTGTTGTTACATGACGACGAGTTTTCGCGCTCTGCTGCCTGCCGATCGGGGCGTTGGCGACCCGGTGAAAGACATGGGTAGTGAGACGCGGTGTCTTTGAGAGTCGTCTCACTATTCTGTTTTTCGCCGGGCCACGTCCCCGGCCCGCGCTGCTTGACGTGGTTGGGCATTTCGGTGAGGACGACGGTAAGTGGCGCAAATCTGCATCTCTCCTCTCCTTTGGCCGCCGACGCCCCCAGTGCCCAATGGCCGGCGTGAATCGGCGCTGGGATTGCGAAGGGGCGCCGCGCCGATCGACGCAGCTGTCGTCATGGTTGGTACGCACAAAGCGTTTCGGCGAACAGGTGGCCGTCGTCGGTCGTTCAGTCAGCGCCGCGCTCGCTCCGTCGTCTGCGCCCGTTCTTCTTTGGCCGTTGCCGACCCGGGGCGGGCGGCGGCCGTGTTGTTATTTGTTGGGTTTAAAGCGATTCGTCCACCCCGGGTCGGTCGTTGGTGGGCCCTCCCGCGGCGTCCGTCCGTCGGCGCTCCGGCCGAGGAAGCGTCGAGGCAGCGCGCTCAGCGTCCCCCCGCAACCCATTAATCGCGGCCGCCGCGCCGAAACGGTGACAAACGCCCCGGTGCGCTCTTTCTTTCTCCGCGCCCGTTGGTTTCTTTCGCTTCCCTCCTCACCCAGGCCGGGCACAGGCAGCCGATCCAGCCGCCCGTCTTCCACCGACCGTTCTTCTTTCTTTGTGCGCCAGCGCGGGACGCTGCGGTCCCCTCGGTTGGCGGGTCGGCGGCCGGATGCGGCGGTGACTTACGATCAGGGTGCGACGCCTGCGCGCTGCCGTCAATGTTGCGCTGTCATAGTGCGTTGGGAACCTATCACAGCCAGCTTTGATGAGCAGAGCGGGCGCGTCCAGCAGCCGCCGCCGTGGGAGCCGAACGCCGCTGGCCCACAACCCCGACCGCCGCCCTCTTCCCGCCCTCCACTTCCTTTGTCCGTCATTACTGTCGCACTTTGTACATTCTTCCGCTTCTTCTTCCTTCTTTTCTCCCGCTGCCATTTCTCTTACACTTGCTCACTGTGCGCTATCTGATCTTTGCTGGCCCTGTGAGCTCGCGCTTCGGCCCGTCAAAGTGGTGGTGATTTGTAGCTCAGTGTCATATCACAGCCAGCTTTGATGTGCTAGAGCGCGGGCTGTGCGCCGTTGGTTGTGCTCTATGACGGCGACGGTGGCTGTAAAGTATCGATCGGGTAAGTCGACTGTTTTTTTGTCGGACGCGCGTCGCAATCCGGCTCAAGTGCAGTAGCATCTCTGGATGAGATGACGATGATCGCGTCGGTTCGGTTGGTTGCGTTGCGTGTCAGACGCTCTGGTCCCCGGGCGCTTCTGATCGAATCCGTCCGGTCGAGGTCGGCCTTGCGCAAGTGATCCCATTTGCCCCTTCCGCGATTCCTGGATTGTACTGCGTGATTGACGGCCGGCTCAACGGTGCTGCCATTGGACTTGACTTGCGTCGCTTTCAGCTGCTCTGCAAAATTGTCACATCTTCGGCCGTGTCGCTCGATTGGGCCTACAACGTATTCCTCGGCAAGTTCACCAGCTTCCTGCAGGACCCCGTGTTTCACATTCGAAAAGTACGCGCCACCTTCTCGTGTGACGAATGTCGATGACGACGCATACAATATGCGCAGAGCAGACACACTACTGCAGAACGCATGACAGAGCACTGACTTTCAGGTATGCGCGAGCAGCTTGGGCGACATCTCGCGGATGTTTGGCCGGGAACTCACCGAGCAGGTCATCGTGCCGCACCTGTTGACGCTCAGTCAGGACTCAGTGTGGGGCGTGCGCAAGGCGTGCGCCGAGGTGTACACGGACGTGTCGAACAACTGCTCGATGACGATCAGGCGGAACCATCTGGCGCCGAAGTTCATCATGCTGCTTGCCGATCCGTCGCGTTGGGTGCGTGTCGCATTGCTCGCGTCTTTGGTTTGATTCGCTCACCGATGCGTCGTCGGTTCAGGTGTCGAGTCAGGCATTTCAAACGCTCGGACCGTTTATCGCCACATTCGCCAATTCCAATCGCACCGGGCTGAACATCCGCGACGGCACGCTCACCTACCACGAGCCCACCAGCAGCGAAGACGAGTGAGTGCTTGTTGCGCTTTGACATGTACAAAAGGGCGGAAAAAATGATAGAGCGATGCGTGAATTAGTTAATCATTTTTAATTTGCCACGAGTGCTGTGCAGCGGCGGTCGAGCTACGATGCTGTCGCTTTTGGGTGCATGTATACAGTCTCCGCGGTGGTGGGGTGGGCGCAATGACAAGAAGCGGTTGCTGCTGTTGCCGGTGTGGCTGGAGCGGCTGACGGTGTTGGTGGTCGTGTACGCCCTGGTGCACTTGTGCCTGCTTCTGACCGTGCTGATACCCGTGCTGCGTCGCACGACCCGCTACTGCGGCGTGTTGCTCGTCGGCGGTACCTGGCGTCGACTGTCTCAACGAATTGGCGTCTTCAGGTCGTCTTCCGATGAACGGTCCTTGTCCGTCGAGCCACTGCTGCCGCCCGGCGCCGTCGTGCCCGAGATCGTCCCCGTCCAACCGCCGACTAAAAAACACCCTCGACTCAATGAGGAAGAGTACGTCATTTGTCCCCTTTTGATGCTAGGATTGCACCTATGCGTTCTTTTATTGCTTCCTCGCTTATTGCTTCCCTATTATGCGAAATTTTGATCACTAAGCACTTGAGATTTGACCAGCGGCAGCTAAGATCTTTGTGCAATTGCGTGCTGTTTCAGTATCATGACGGAGCTGCGCGATCTGTTGGACGGATGGTCACCGCCAGAGGCGTCGTCGTCGGCAACTGACCAATCGACAACCGAGCGATCAGCCGAATCGCACACCAACGAGACTGACTCGTCGATGTCCGTCGGCGACGCGTCCAACGCCGTCCGCCCTTCGCAGCTGCAGCTCAACACCGACCTGGATGACAAGGACCATCGCAACTGGACCGGGCCACCCGATCTGCTCGAGAACAACTGGCGCGACGGTGCGCGCAATGGCGGTCGTCTGCCATCAGTCGTCGAACCGACGCCGATGGCTACCGAATCGCACGAGGACGCATCGGCCAAGTCGCCCTCGAGCGGCTCATCTGGAAGCGTGGAAGATGTGACCTACTCGTCTTTCAACTACTGGCAGCGATCGTACGAGCCGTCGATCATCGACGAAGATGCGTCAACGAGCAGCGCGCGCTGGTCGGCCTCCGAGAGCGACGACGTCGTTCTGCGCACTTTCATGGAGCGGCGCTTCGACTCTCCGACGACGCCCAAACCGCCTGCCTTCACCGACAGCGCCACCGCGCCGTCGACGACTGTGGGCAAGCCTCCGGCCAGTCAGCCCATCGCCATCGCGCACAAGCGCGCGTCCGTCCACACTGATTCTACCAGTACGTACGACTTGTCACCGACCGACTGTTCGCACGTCTAGGCCAACCGTCACCAGTCGATTCTTTATCGTTTGCGTTCACACTGCGTGTCTGTCTGCCTGTTGGGTGCGATTGTATAATATACCTTGCATTCGATTTGGTTTGCTTGTCGAATGAACGGCTGCTTCGAAGAAAGTTAAGGTGAAAGTCTACAGTAAGCATGGCCTTCAGGTGAAACGAGCAGTCTTTTCTCGCCGCCCAGTTCGACGCGGTCATTGGAGCGTGAGCATCAGCTGTTGCAGCCGCAAAGCCCTCCGCCGACACCTCCGCGAGAATTTGAATATCAGGTTGCGTTCGCCACCGTATGCTTGTTTGCTTATTGGCAACAACTGGCTGCGTTTAGGATATAATTCCGCAGCCGTTGTTGGACAATTTCATTTCGATGGTGGAGCCGTCGAGGGCGCAGCTGATCGAGACGGACATCAGTCGACACTGCGCGCACAACTTCCCCGCCGTCGCCTACACACTCGGCAGGAAGCACTGGCCACGTATTAAAGGCACCTACGTCGCACTCGCCAACGACATGCAGGTATAATTTCCATCTTGTCACGAATTTAAAGAATTGTAAGATGTCTGGTAGATGCCTCTACTAGTAGGAAAGTATTTCATTTCATTGACTATCATCAGATCATCCTTCTGTAATCGTTTCTCTGTAAACTCCGTGGGTGGTCCGTTCGTTCTCTTTGTGGGTGGTCCCTGCGTCGTTACACGTTTACGTCTTTAAGTTACAATGTATTGTGCGTGCGTTTATTGCAGTGGCGTGTACGACAGACGTTGGCATTTTCGATTCACGAAATGGCGGCAATCCTTGGCGAAGAATATACTACCTCCGATCTGCTGCCCGTCTTTCAGGGGTTCCTCCGTGATTTGGACGAAGTTCGAGTCGGCGTCCTCAGGCATTTGTACGATTTTTTCAAGGTCGTTTAATGATAATTATGGAAAAAACATTGAGTTTGAATTTGACCTTGACTATTTAGTTGCTCTCACCGGACACACGCAAGACGTTGCTAAAGGTATTGGCTGACTTCCTTCAAACGGATAATACCAAAAACTGGCGTTTCCGGCACGAATTCACCAGGTGAGTTCATTGAAGAGTTGGATTTTTGTTCATGTTCTCTCTATTTGCAGACAATGCACGATGTTGTGCGATCTGTATGACATTGATGACATCAACACCTATATTGCCGCTATTGGTCTGACTTTGGCGACCGGTTCGTTGATCGCTTCTTTGGCGCGTATCTCGGTAGCAATAAAATTCTCTCTTCAGACCGAATCGCCGACATTCGGAAAGAGGCAGCGGTGCTGTTGGCAACGATTCTTGGCCGCTTCGTCGAGACGGAGGAGTGCGACGAGTCGGGCAATATGAACACGACCAAATCTTTTATCGACGACATCATCAAAGGATTCGCCATATCCGTTCGGTGGCTTAGGCGGCAAACGTAACCGATTGTTTTATTTATTCGGTTGGTTATCGACAATCGTTTCGAATTTAGATACGCTGCATTTTGCGAGAAGGTTTTGGAGCGACGCTTGGTGAACGAGGCGCTGTTTGCCGAGTTGCTACTCGACCCGCTTATCGTATTGGCCAATGACAGTACGTGCTTCTTGACTTGACACGACTTCATTCAGTTTATTGTATTATTGCCAGTATCTTTATTGGAAACTAATTAATTACATTTGAAAATACGAGTGCAGAAGTGAAAGCTATCTAAATAATTGAATTAAATTTGCCGCCATTACCGCTGCGATGCACATTTCTTTGTTTCTAATTGCGTTTTTCCGTCTGCAGGAATTCCGAATGTTCGTCTGGGCTTCGCGCGCGCCGTTTCCGTCGCCGGGCTCGACTTTTTCACCGGCGATCGACTGCGGCGGGTAGAGGAGGCACTGAAGCGAATGTCGAGCGACGTCGACTGCGACTGTCGTCTGCTGTCCAAGCAGGCGCTCGGCATGGACGTGGATGGTCTGCTGACCGACTCCGTCTTCGAGTCTTTGGTGTCGCCCGGCAGCGAAGACTCGTCGCTCTGCAATTTGTCGTCGACGACAATCCCGCCGATGTCGTTTTTGTCGTCGTCGGACGACGAGAAGCCGCAGCCGACGGCGATCATCAGCGTCGAGCCGTTGCCATCCGAGACGGCGCTGTCGGTCGCGGTCGCACCGCAGTCGACGTCGTTGTCGAGCGACGACGAGGACGGCGAGCACGTTGACGAGTCGTCGACCGAGTGCTGACATCGACCTTCGTCC
>JAQGAX010000715.1:0-14530 GCA_034698105.1 Plectus exinocaudatus
ATTTTGTCCCTCGATATTTTGCACCCCTCGATATTTTGTCCCTCGATATTTGGGCCTCGATATTTTGACCGGGAATCGTGATGGTGTCTGTAGCTTGTGGTTGCGGCGCTTGCATTTTCTTGAAAAACCAGTTTGGAAACTGCATGCATCTAAACCATTCTTAATCAGTATTCAGAGCAGTGCAAAAACTGACTTCACAAAGGGAAGCAGCACCGACACAATGGCAAACAAAGCGATAATATCTTCGAGCAGCGCCCTATGCAAAGTATGCATAGGTTTAATCACTGATAAGTATCGGCACCAATTTTCCGTACCACTGCTTACTTCTGCGCGCAGTATGTACCTTGTTTCGTTGACAACTGCGACAAGGCAGTCGCGATAGTCACGATGGCCCATCATTGGTCACATGGTGTACCGCTATGAATTCACTTTTAAACTTGTTCAAATGTCGACAAAAGGTAAGGTTACCTTTTGAGACGATACTCGATACTACAGTAGATCAGACATGTTCAACCTTTGGCGACTGGGGAATATGGAGGAAATTTTTGCCATCTGGCGGATATCCCCAAGCGACACAGTTTTTACTAGTTACGTCAGAAATACTTTTTCACTTTTCCATTCCCCGAACCATTTTTTTGCCATGGGTATGAGACCCTTTGGGATGAAATCCCCCACCATACCTGTAACTGAGGCCCGAGGCCAGGGGGTCTGGACCTTCTCGGGGGGGGGGGGTTTAGGGGCAGGTCGGACCCCTGGTTACAGGTATGTTCCCACCCCCCATGGACATGTCTGCAGCAGATCAGTATTAATTAAGACATCAAACTTCAATTATAACACTGATACTGATACTATGATCCTAAAAAAATCATTCAATTTTTGTCCTTAAAAATGTAGAACATAGAATTACATCGAAGTACGATTTATGGGGTTTATTTAGCATTAACTACAATGGAAAACAACTCGTTCGAAATTGATCCAAAACGAATAAGCTTTCTTCGCAATAAAGAGGTTTGCTTAATTTACATTTGTGATACTAGTCAACATACGAATACATTATACGTGACTACCTTCTAAAGAGTACACCAGCTGGCAAACAAATTCTGAGTATTGAATTGTGTAACTCAATTGAAATGAATCAGAGAATAAAATTGTTGAGGATGCAAAGGCCGGGACATGGACAAGCGCAAGATGCATTTGACAACGGGCCCTATTATGCACAGACCTGGGCTTGGGGGTTTGGAGATGCGCACCCCCCTCCCAGAGGATTTTGCTACTTTGGGGTCCGGCATCTGGGGAGTACAGAAATTATTTCAAAGAGAAGGGAAAGTACAGTGATTTTAGCATCCTAAAAAAGGGGCAGCGGAAAATTTTTTTACGAAATTTACACTAGATAGAATGGACTTCGAATTCTGGGGGGTGCCCACCCCCCCTCCAGCCGAAAACCCGTGCCCACCTTTCATTATGCACTTGATCGAATCGTGAAAACCGGAGAAGGGTATGACACAGGCTTGGGCCCCAGACATCAGCACTATCCGGCGGTTGCGTTGAGGTTAGGAATATTGTAGATTTTCTTCCGGCAGTTTTTATCCAACAAAAAGTTTCCGATGAGTAAATGGGTACGTTTGCACAGAGGGCAGGCGCGTAGCTGAAGGGCACGCGGGGGCATTTCACCCTCAGTTTTTGGATTCATTCCTCCCGGTTTTCGGAGGCCCGAAAAAATGAAAAGGATCCCCCATTTATAAGTATCGACTTGCCCCCCTGGTTTCCGATTTCCGGCTACGCGCCTCATATACGGAACGGGGCAGACATGTCCAACCTTCGGCGGTTGTGGAACATTGAGAAAAAAATTTTGGCTGGGGACAGGTGGGCTCGGTGGGTCGACCAAGGAGGGTGATGGACCACATTTAGGGAGGGGATCATCCCCCTAAAAAAATTTTGACCCTTAGAGGGGGATGGAGGTAAAAAAATTTTCGTTGCATATGACTGGCGACCTAAAAAAGGTCACCAGATTTTCAGCCGTCCATAAACACTGTACTCCCCCTTCTGCGTTAAAAAATTCTCATCCTTCCATAAACTTCGACCCCCTCGGGGATGGAGCCTCTTAAGGGTGGGACATGCCCCCCAATCCCCCAGCGCCCTCGTCTGGCTGGGGATATCCCGGCAACATCTTTTTAGGTCGCCGCTTTGCGGTGAAAACTGTTTTACAACGTCAGAACCCCTTTTCATTTTGTCCATCCCCAACCATTTTATCGCCGTGTGGATGAGGCTGCCTGTAGAACTCCATCCTCCTGTGGACATTTCGTCTCCTTATTAATAATCACTGCAACCTCTTTGCACATTAATGTAATTTGCGTTTTTAGCCGATCGGCCGTGGCCATTTTGGGGTTGCTTGGCTAGGAAAACTGCAAATTCAAGCTAACGAAGCTGAAACTGTTGTGATCAAAACAACTCATTTCTATGATAAAGATCATACTTCTGAAAACCGGCATGAAATGCAACAACAGCACGATGCACTTCTTAAAGAAATTCGCATCATGGCAAGAATCGGTTATCACAACAACGTTTTGCAGATAAAAGGCGCTGTAACTGTAGTGCCGCACAAGTTATGCTTAATAACTGAGTATTGCTCCTATGAAAGTCTCAACAAATTTCTCAAAGCAGGACAACGTCAATTTCTGAATGAAATCATCGCGGAAGGCAAGGTTTGTCAAGAAACAATTTATCGGGTAAGAGTTCCTGAGTTATCAATTTTGTTTTCTTTATTCCATTATATTGTAATGTTGCTCAATCGCTCATTATCTTATTATCATGTATTCTTCTGGACAATCGCTCATTCCCTCGACAGCAAAATAGAAATACTCTATATGAGTTAACGGCAGTTTAGCTTCACAGCATTCCCTAAAAATGTTCCGATCAATCGAAGGTTCATAGAAGCCCGTCCATCACAACGGTCCACCATTTATCCCTCCATTCACTTTTAAATAATTTTCCACCGAAAGCATGCTTTATACGCAATTGAATGAGCGAATAATTTTTTTTTATAATAAGTCGAGCACGCCGCCAGACAGGCAGTGTAAATTATTTCAAATTCATCAATAATAAATAACTCCATGTTGCGTTTATTTCGTTGAAGGCAGTGGTCAGTCCAGAGTGGGCGTGGCAGTTTGAAGAAAGGCGACAGTTAGGAATTAGTACAACGAGTGATCTACTTTCTTTCGCATTTCAAATTGCGCACGGCATGGATTTCCTGCACAGCAAGGAGGTGAGTAATTAATCGTACGAACGAAATTACTTTTCATTCATTGAAGAAATATAATATTGCCAAGATATTGTTTCCGGAAAAAAGTTTTGTGACCGCTCATCAGATGCATTACATAACGTACCCGATTGATTGTCCTCTGGATTTTTTATTGTAACAGACGGAAGGTGTCAAATATTTATTTTGAAAGCATAAATCGGGCACTAATTATTGCGTTGTTATCAAGTGGGAAACATGTAGCATTTCTATACGAACCTTCAAGATTTCGTTTCGTAGGCAACTTCTGAAATCATGACAAAAACAGATCTGACACAACATTTTTAATCAATTTCAGATTTTGCATCGAGACCTCGCCCTTCGAAATATCTTGCTTACCTCTGCATATATCATCAAAATTGCGGATTTTGGTTTATCGAGAAATACAGCTAACGGATACTATGAGAGGAAAACAAACCACCTTTTACCATGGCCCTGGATGGCTCCAGAAGTCAACAGATATCCGTCCACTCCAATCGAATCTGACTTGTGGACATACGGCGTATTGCTGTGGGAGCTATTTAATCTTGGCACCACACGTCCTTACATTGAGCATGGAATAACGCGTTATGAAATTGATACCCTACATTACAATGGAAAACGTTTGGATCGACCAAAATTCGCACCGCTAGAGATGTATATTTATTAACAATCTGAGTTTTGAGTACCGTGACTCAAATAGAGCACTAAGATTGCACTTTGTATTGCATTCATCCTACTTTTTCAACATATTGCTAAATCTGGGTTAAATTAAACTTACAGAGTATCCCAGTACAACCCACCAAATTGAATTTTGTATAGATTTGTAGTTCTCAACTGGTTCATTTGAAATTCATAAGTTTACCCTTGACTGTCCATGGAAATACAAAGAGTGTGCCAACCTCGAACATCTTCTCCATTCAGCATGAGCATTTCTCCTTTTGCTCAATTGTGATATGGGGCTAGATTTTTTCATGAAAACACTGAAAAAATATTGAGAATGAAAGTTTTAAACAATGAAAATAAAACGCGCGAGTGAGAGCGCACATAAACATTGAAAAAGTGATCTGAAAATGAACTCGTTCAGCATTCATTTTTAGCAATAAGCAGTAATGAGTATTCTTTGCGCGCTTTGCAATATCTTTGCTAATTGCAATCGGATTCACTCGCGGTAAAAATGGAACAAAATTCCCCCATTTTTTCGACGAGACCTTTGAATCGGTAAAAATCGGTGTATCACTAAAAAATCTATTCGAAATTCAAATTGGCGGGTTGTCATGGGACATCCTGCATGTCTGTCAATTCTTTTGTGAAGTTTCAAAGTTGTATTAAGTTGGCAAGAGCACTATATATATTTTCACAGGAAACCGTTACATTTCGCGCTCAATTATTTACTTTTTAAAGCTTTTGGAAAGCAAGTACGCTGCAGTAAATGAACGGTTCTTAATAGACAGATCAAATTTATGTTTTAGGTATGAATTAATGAGAGCGCTCTGGAACTTTGAACCAAAATTTCGACCATCGCTGAAGAAAATTAAACGATTTATAATCAAAGAACTTGAAAAAGCATGCCATCCGGTATGTTAATGAAAATTATTTTGGTGTTCATCTTGCTGCTTTTCAGTTGGCACAGCAGTGCATATCATATTCAGGTAGCAAAGGAGAAAGCGCATTGCAATTGCATTACCATGCACAGAATTCACTGATTACAGAGCGGGTAAAGAAATGTCACAATTCAGCTAACATATACTCACTCCTACGTTTATTATGTATGCGGTGAACAACGTATATCTAACAATATGAGCTATTAGTAATTTGCTGTTCATTATGACAATACTTTTTTGCAGATGGGCGAAGTAAACAGCGCACTTCCTCAGGAGCCCCGGACAGGAGGCAGGCGTTTTCAAACGTTAGTTCAGAATTGCACACTACAGATTGCATTTTTCAGAATTGCAGCATTTCTTCATGCATCCAAATGCAATGCTACAAATAACACGACAAAGTCAAATTTACAGTCCCCCTTTGGTTGGTCCTTCTTTGGAAACGACAGAATTTAAATGTCAACTTTCTCTAGATGGTTTCGGGTAAGTACAATAAATAAGTGTCATATTTTGAAGCAATTGCATAAATTTCCATTTTATCTTGAAGTTGTTGCAGCGAAGATGCGCAGCAGATAGATGCGAGTGAAAGAACATGCCTGTCTGACTCCAAACCTCGTTCAAGACACAAGGAGAAACGCAAAAATTTAAAGTATTTAATTATTTTCGTATTGCTCTCGCTGGCAGTAATCGTTGCATCCTCATTTTTCCTCGGTCGATTAATGGCAAATTTTATGGTTGACAATAGCAGCACCTCAAACAATGATGCTACGTCAGAGGAGGGCAGCTATTTTACAACAGCAGCAACAACCACAATTTTTCCAATAGAAATGGTCACACCATCCAACCGACCAATTGTTGGCGTTAATATATCAATAAGCAGCATCCCGACCGAAACCCAGCCCAGTTCCACACCATCAGCAACTAGTGCTCAGATGACTCCCACGGAAAACCCTTCGACGACGGAGGAGATACGTGACAAAAGCAGCGCCTCGATTACTGATGCCATGACAGAGGAGAGCAGCTCTATTACAACAGCAGCAACAACCACCAATTTCCCAACAGAAACGGTCGCACCATCCAACCGAACAATTGCTGACGTTAATATTTCGATACGCAACAGCTCAGTAGAAACCCAACCCAGTTCTATAGAATCATCAACAAGTACTAGTTCTCAGATGCCTTCGATGGATAAAACTTCAACAAGCGAGGAGATACGCCCTAGTTCGATCAAAAATCTGACGAATTTGGGCAACATTGGAATCACTTTTTTCTGGAATGAATGGGTAAAAATGATGCAGTCAATGGTTGAGATGGTTAATACACTTTGTGAAATTGACCTTATCGCTATCACCGAGAACATTAAGCAGCGCAATGAGCTACTAAGCGAAGACGTATTTCGGGCTTATAATAAATCGCACTTCAACCTTGAAAGGTTATTACAGCTGTTAAGGACGGTGAACAATGCTCTAGAGAAGATTGTAAGCATCTTTTACTGTGAATGTGACTTTGAGTTTGCCACTTGTTGCACACAAGTTCAGGGTTGGTAGTCGCTTAAATTTTTCCCAAAGTTGCCTAAAAGTAAGGACTAAAATAAGAGAGGGTCGATTTATTATTGAAGTATTGAAAAGCGGCGATGCCAGAGAATCAGAACTGATAATAGTGTCGAATAACACTGCTACCAAATATTGCAGAGAAAGATGACTCCGACTGAGAGGGTTCTGTGACTTAATAGCCATCCTCAGTCTTTACGTAAGGTTGCAAATGTTACATCAAACAAAATGATCAAAAATATAATTCACAAATAATTTTCCGTCATCCCACGATTACCTTTGCAACTTATGTTGCTTATTTCAGACGGAAATCAAGGAACATGCTGGAAACCAGTCAATCTTACTTCTCTCGAGTACTCGTTATAAGATGATGCATGCGTTTGATGAAAGCGATCAAATTTTTACTAACTTAGCTGAAGAAATAGGAAATTTGACGTGGTCAAGCCAAGAAACTGTGCTTGAGGTAAACAAAATTCTGCATGACTAATGTATTTACTATGCGGCAATTAATTTGCTCTTTTAACGAAAGCATTTCAAATATGCTGACGGCCATCAGAGATCTGTGGTGGTGGATTGTATTGAGACGCGCTTCATAACTCAACTTCTCCTTCTACCCAGACTGATCTATAACTTTCGCAAAATATGATAAGGGGAGAAATCGGCGACCTTCTCTAAAAAGGGTGCATTTTTGAGCACCTTTTTGCACCCGAAGTTCAGGATCTAACGTTGAGAGTTAATATTTTATCCCAAAAATCAGAGATTCATTTTAGGATGATGATGAACGACGCCAGCGAAAAAATTTTATCGTTTTTAAAGCGGCGCTGTTCAAAGATGTTAGTGTATTTATCGAGTTGTACAACAATTGGACTAAAACCGCAACAAATTATTTCTTCATCGAGCCTGCTAATACCAGAAGAGCCGCCTTGAGTGATGAACCGCCATCTCTTACGCCTCATGTCGAAAATATCGTCGATATTATCACAGCGGATTACCATTTTCTTCAAAAAATTACCGGAAGTGGTGGCATCCTCACAACCATTCTGTTGCACATTATGGACGACGTCACGAGAAATACTACTCTATTAATGGCAGCAAATAATCAGGAGAAGATGCGTAAACAAATTCGGTCGACATTTCAGAAGAACACGGGTCAGGTATTGGATTGCGTGAAGTGCATGAATAGTATGATGCAAAATTCAATCTCCAAAAACGACAACACGCAAAAGAAGGAATGCGACAAATCGAAAAGTGTAACGGATGACGCATTCATTCTGATAGAATGTGTTGCCTTAATGAGACAACTGATTTAAACAAATCAATTCCATCTCAAAATGAAAAATGACTGTACGTTATGAGATTATGAGGTCAAGTTATGAGGTCACGGGAATTAGTCAACCCGACGCGAGGGCGCCCGACGCCATTATCAGCGAATAATAACGGGCGAGCCGACTGGCATCTGAGACAAGGAAAAAAGGGGGAACGCGACCCCCGTGGGGGACCCCCCAACGTAGCCGTCTCACTTAAGCGATAACATACATTTTACAGTGGCAAAATTTCATTTATGAGATTCTCAAACATTTGCGTTTTCGTCGATTGAATACGTACATGTCTGTACATTCTCTTTTTGTCAATATTTGTTCAACGGAGGCTTAACGAAATAAACAATGACGATTTTTATCGAGGGTAAACTAAGAACGGAGTAGATGGGCAACCTGTGATTCAGCACGTGTGCAAGAAAATTCACAAAAATCCATGTTGACGCATTAATTTCTCCCAAACTCTATTGCATCTGGACCAAAAAAACCGAACAAAGAAATCCAAACCACGTGAACCATTCAGTGGAAGTTTCAAAATGGACACTGAAATCACAGCACATAGGTAACAATCTGACAATAAAAAGCTACGGAGACAATATATGACAAGCTCAGGAGAATCATAGCCCGTTGCCCGTTGATCAGAGTAAATCGTAAATCATTTTTCCGAGATTTTATGGTTCAAAGTACATAACAATCCTTCACGCCTGAGGTTCTCGACGGCCCGGTCGACTTATTTGTACCTGCGGCAATATATGCGCTTCGCAAGCTCCGTATCGTATAATACGCATGTGCCTGCGGACGCCCCCTCTCCCATCGACGCACTGCTCACAAACCAGTGCCCAGATAATCTGCAAGGAAACGCCACAGACATACCAACAGCAAATGTCTCTTGAATCGGTAAATGTGAATGAAAGGTCAGCGGAGATAAGCTGCGCGAGCGTGGCATTAGTTAGAACCAGTCGCTCCAAAGAACGACGACTTGCGATCGAGAGTTTGGTATCAAACGAGCGCAGATTACAATCACAGGATTTGCGGCGCTATGCAGCAATCAGCGACGAACACATGGCAGCACCCTCAATCAAACAACAGAAAACAAAACTTTCAGCGCATTAGCCAGGTTCGTCAAGTTCTACCCTCCCTCGACATTGATTCATTACCTGGATAACATTATAGAATACAAAAGGGCAGCCTCTTTTCTACGAATCTGAAGCATTACGGGCATAAAATTAGCGGCACTCATTATATGAGCGCTTAGTACTTGCAGCAAATTGAGGAAATTTGGTAATACGTAAAAATTAAACGCTTACTCCACTCTTTCTTCTTGACTTATCGAAGACAATTTGATAGCTCGACAAATGATAAAGGGTATTTGTGCCAGAAATTAAATGCTATTCAGTTGAAACGTGCTGTTTAAACAAGATGTTCAACGCAATCATAATCATTTATCCGCGTTCACCGCATCGCGTTTTTGGTCACAGATCAACTTAGCAGCATCATTTTGATTTTGAATATGGATCATCTTAATATCAGCGTGCTTCTGCGAGTCATCAGATTGCGAAATACGACGGTACCATCTAATGGTGCGGTTCTCCGCTGCCTTCCTTCCTTTCCTTTTACGTGTCATCACCATCACTATGGCACCTAGACAAAGGATGGTCAAGACGCTGAGCACGACAATTGCCGCTATTCCGAGCCAGGCTAAAATGAAGTAAACAATGAAAGTAAATAATGTAGCAGAGTTTATCATTGAAATTTTAAATGTAATTAATTCAATCCAAAAACCAAACTAATCACGCATAATAGTAACTATTCACGTGTGTACAATTTTGAGACTGCTCTAGAATTGGCAGATTCAATAAATTTTGTCTGGTACCTGAAGGCGACGTGGTTTCCTTTACTTGTGTCTGGTTGGTGGGTGAGGTACTTGTCTCCGGTTGGTAAGCAGGTTTCGATGGCAAAATCGCGGTTGGCAAACGACGCGTAGTTCCATCTATTTCACAAAGAAGACGGTTTCAATGCGCTGACCGATACAATAAATGTTGTACCTGAAGGTGAAATGGTTTCCTTCACTACTGTCTGGTTGGTGGATGAGGGACTTGTCTCAGGTTGGTGAGCGGGATCTGATGGCACAATCGCGCGTGACGAACGGCTAACAGTCAGCACTATCTCGCACAGATGACCGCCATATTCACTGCGGTCGCACAGACAGCTGAAAGAGTTGTATACTTTGCCAGATACATGAACTAATTTATTTTCGATAGTGCCATAGTTCCTCGAAAGTAAGTTTAAGGTGTTGCTTTGAATCCTTCGCAAAAAATAAACCCAGCGCTTATTATCTATCGCATTTCGGTTACAGTAATAAATTGTACCTGATTTTGCTTATTCTTCTCTTCATTCCTGATTCTTATTAATACAGTATATGAAAAAACAAAAGAATTATTAAACAAAAGAGTTTCTGTAGAACTATTCTCTAAGAATATTAAAACATTATTCTTGTCTTGCTTTGCGCAGAGATATGTTTACTTCGCAAATTGTATTCATCTTGTGATCTTCCTTCTATAAGCCTGCTCTTAAACAAAACATCTATGAAGCCAACGTCTAAAGCCAACCAGAACGATTCACCATCAAGTGAAATTTACCGCTTTTTTCCACCATCCCGAGCACCATTAACGCATTCTTCTATGTCAGCGCAGAATTCGCCTGAAAAGTTGGGTTCGCAATCGCAGTTGCCCGCGTCATTCAATTTCCCATTTCCGCTGCATGTGATGTTCTGTTGTTTGTTTTCGCAGAAGATCCCTTCGAACGTCACGTCGCAAAAACAGAATGGTTTTTGATCGAGACCATTCAAAAGAATGCCGTCTTCTGTAATGGAAACACGATTAATTTTGGAGAGAATAAATTTCGGGTAATTGAAACCATTATTATCTATTAGGGAAACAAAATGACGCAGTTTTGTGGTCAACTATAGTGGAACATACAGTAAACGGTTCACTAAGTACAGGTGGCGTTTAGTCAGTCCTTTAGTTCACTTGTAAAGGAAACCCAACTGAGCGATCGCAAAGTGCATTCATGGGGCTCTGCTACTCCAAGGCTGCGGATATAAAGAAGTTAATGGCATCTTCTCGCATGATCACTTTTCTTGCACAAGTCATTAAAAAACAATACAAAGCGTGCTGATGTGTGCATATCATGAAGTACGACTTAGTTTGAACCGAAAAACTCTCATTTACACATATACTAGTAATATTTTCAATTAATGAAAAGTAATGCATACCGCCACAGTCAAGATCACTGCAATCGGGAGCTTTCCTTCCAAATGGACAAAGGCAGCTATTTTTGTCACTAGTTGGGGTACCACCGTTCTTACACCTGAGATTTTCAAAATCAATTGGTGAAGATGATGAGACGGTGACCACAGATGAAATGGCGAGTACGGAGATTAAATTCATGAGTTTCCGTGTCGCTTATACCCTAAAGTAGTGACAAACAAAGTAAGAAAAATGAATGCGGCAGCGCTAGGAAAACAGATCTAATCTAATAATCCAATTGTCATAAGCTGTTGTTAAATTGGACGAATAAATCTAGTCTCAACAAGAGAAAGGCCATCGCAAAATCCTAAACGTCCAAAAACATCCAGCTAAAAACCAGATGCGGAAGCGAAACAGTTCTAACAATTCACTGCTACTACTGAAACGAATGGAAACTTAAACGTAAGAAGAATTGCATACATTTCTAATATATTCTAATACTGTTCTTCTTTCATTTGCTTTCATTTATATGGTAACAGCTATTTGTTAGAACTGTTAGTTTTACGAAGCAAAGGCGCTTTCTGTTTCCTGTGGTACGTCATAGAGATGACTAATCCTCTGAATGCCCGATCGAGCAACGCAGAATGGACTTTTGCTGATGGGCACCAAATAGTAAGTAAGAGAACGCCAGGACCTGGCCTGACTTTCCACTGCACTGCCGAATTTAGCCTCCGCATCTGAAATTTGACATTGCAAATCACGCCTGGATGACTTACAATACAAACTAATCGCATAGTCGACAACTAACATTTTAAACGTGAAAGGAACGCCTACGTGAAAGGCACAATTTTCTTTCAAACCTCACATTTCAAAGTGCCCCAATGCAAATAGTAATCGCACATAACGATTCATACATCGAACGGCAGTAACCAATCGCCACACTTATACGGCAATTTATGGGTTAGGGTAAACAAGAGAGCATGCGCGTAGTGCAAGACTCCCGCGCACGTACGTAAATGCGTGGTTCGGTCAATTCGAAGGAATTGCGCTTGAAAATCATAGTTGTTGGCAATGCGATTAGTCTAAATTGTGAGTCATTCAGGCGTGGTTTGCGACATCAAATTTCACATGAGACGGCTAAAATCAGCAGTGCAGTGCAGACCTGGACGTTGGGGATTTGGGGGTGTGTACCCCCAGACAAAAACACGTGCCCACGTCTGGTACAGTAGCAAGCCAGTACCAAAAGTGGGGTATAAACGACACGGATACTCATGAATTTAATCTCCGTGCTCACCATTTCATCTGTGGTCACCCACCATCTCATCATCTTCACCAATTGATTTTGAAAATCTCAGGTACAAGAACGGTGGTACCCCAACTAGTGACAAAAATAGCTGCCTTTGTCCATTTGGAAGCACTGATTGCAGTGATCTTGTTCGAGAACCGTTCGAGAACCTCCGGCCTGAAACGTTACTCTGTGCTTTGAACTGTTGAAAAAGCAGCGATTCACTCTGATCGATGGGCATGATCGGAAAATTCAATTTTTGTGTCAGTCGACTGAGGCTGGTCTCTTTTACGTTGGACGGGCAATCAATTTGCTTGCTAGATTCGCGGTCCGACCTCAGTTGTCAGTTTGTTTGAAACCGCGGACTTGAGTCTGGACCTTGGATCCTTCTGACTTTGGATTCATTCTCGCTTTCATGTGACAGTCTGAGTTTTGTGTGGATCGGCTCCTTTGATTTCATCGCTAATGAGAATACGTTTTATCAGTCAATATGTTTTGCTTTCATTTCACAACCCAGATAATTTTGAAACATCACATGCTGTTGATTTCCACTGTAATTGGTAATTGTTCTCAACAGGTTTTCAAACATCCGCTAAGTCGACATTAAATATTTTGTCAGGGATTTGGTGTAAACTATTTTATTCGGATTCTCTTCTTCAATTTTGGGCACTTCTAGGTCGACCGTCCATCCGTTGAACGCTTTCAACTTGTTGACGTCATCCGGCTTGCGTCCTTCGACTCCTTTGCAAAACACTGTCATTAGAATAATAGTGTAATATACCGCTGCGGAAGTGGAGCCGAATGCAAGCACTACTGAAGACATTGAATCAATGACTTGTCCTTTGACCAAATCACAGCAGCATGGCGTCTAAAAAAATTGGCATTATACTTCTTGGTTTTTTTCAACAAATATCTGCATGTTTAAAAAGGGCTGAAGTTGCGTATTTTGCTTGCAGAAGTATTTTTTGGGTCTTGAAAGTTTTTGATAATTTAAAAGTTTTGCTTTTTCAAGTTAAACCTTTGATTTTCAGTAACACTAAAGGATCCTAGCATTTTTTTTTTCAATTTTCTGGTGCAGATTGCGCTACGAAACCGAAACATTATCGTATTTATTAAAGAACGAGGCGAAGCATGCCGATATAACCTCATCAAGTAGCAATTGCACTTCTCTGCTGTTTAATATCGCTTCTTGTTGTTGTTTCTGACATGGCATTGCTATTTGCAGTCGGCTGTAGGCGCTGTTTTCGCTAGTGTCGCGTGACATATCTATCATTGTTCTGTCGATGTCATCTTTGACTCGAGAAATCATGATAACCAGCCAAACGGTGGCAACAGCATTTGCTAATAGAAGAAAGAAGTTTACGATATAGATCTGAAAAATGTTCTGGATGAAAATGTTTTTCTGAAAGAACGAGAAACTTACGAATTGTCGTAATCCATGACGGTGAATCAGTTGGACAACTGGAATTGTCAGACAAAGAAGAAGTGCGCAGGAAATGCCTTCGGCTATCGCCAAATGATACTTAAAATTCAAAATAATTTCTAATGAAGCATGTTGTATCATGCTGTGACGCAGGCGCGTAGCTGAGGGGGGCGCGGGGGCAATGCCTCCCCGGATTTTAGATTTGCCCCCCCCCCAGTTTTTGGAGGCCCGAAAAGTGAAAAGTGTCGAGTTGCATCCTGCAGACAAACACGCGCACGGTGGGTACCCGGTAAAAATTAGCGACCTTTTTTTTAAAAAAGGTCGCCAAGATGGCGCGAAATTTTTTTTACTATAGGCAACCGGCTAGGGGTATCTCTGCCCCCCAGCTATTGATTTTGCCCCCCCCCCCGGTTTCCGATTTCTGGCTACGCGCCTGCTGTGACGTACTGTTTGGGATTGAATATTGCAAACGGATATCCAGTTGGAGGTGAGCGGTAAGAGGTGGAACCGGTCAGATGTCTGCCGAGGGTACGTACCCCCCAAACGGTCCAAACCCAAAAGTAGGGGGATGCAGAGACCTCAGGGGAGAGGTTGCGCAACCCCCCCCCCCCCATCGCCCAGGTCTGTGCTGCGGGGTATGTGTCAGCTGTAATCAGAGGCGGGAACTCACAATTCTTTTTGAGTACACAGTACGGCAGAACTTCGATACGCAGTCGTCGATACTGATTATCTGGGGGAAGCATACCTGTAACCGGGGGGGATCCACCCCCCTCCAGCCAGGGCTTGGTCCCCCGGGGGGGGGGGGGGGGGGGGGGGGGGGGGGGGGGGGGGGG
>JAQGAX010000716.1:0-14530 GCA_034698105.1 Plectus exinocaudatus
GCCGTGATAAGACTAAGCTGTGCGTTTCAGTTGGCGCTGGAGTGCCTGCAGTCGGCGTTGGGCGTCGATCTCAAGTCGAGCGAGGTCGAAGTCGCCGTTGTCACCAAGGACGATACCAACTTCCGGTTCGTTTGTCTCACACCTCTTCAGTGCCGTTCACAATATCACCTATTTGGACGTTTTTACAACATTTTGTTAATTTTCTGGAACGACTTGAAAGTTAGAGTCGGAAATCTACTCGAAACTTAATACGTCAAAACCAAATCGTATATTGCGCCATTGGATATTATTGTATCGTTGCAAAGCTGTATAGCTGAGAACTACTTCCAGCATAATTGCTGTCTGCTGGTTGTCCGATGGTATCATAAATCGCAATGCGTCCTGTTTCAGGAAGTTGGCCGACGATGCCGTCGATTTCCACCTGAACGCGATCGCTGAACGTGATTAGGCATTGTGACGTGGCCACTTCGTTTTTGATTGTTGCGTTATTCCCTTTTCTCTCCGCTACTATACGGACGTTCTGTTTCGGTGAAATTGCGATTGCTAATTAAATGTAATGAAGCATTTTTTATCGACTGGAAGAGAGGCTCTGGAACTGCCCAGCAAAGAGCATTTTGACACCACAAGTGAAGCCGTATCCCTCCGTTTTATGGAACGAATTGTTCCCGTACGCAAGCAAGAAGAGTAAGGAAGGACAATGGGATGAGTTAGTTCTCGGCGGTCTTCCATCTCTCCGCTTTCATCCATAAAAGCGCTCCCTCCAGTCGCACCAAAACAAAACGTATCAGGACATATTGCTGTTGTTCCGTTCGTTCAATTGCCTCAGTCGACTGGTGATCGATGGTTCTTAATCTGGCTGCCAGGAACGCTACTTTATCTAACGTACGGAGACGGTGACTCCTGACAGTAATTAGCTCCGATTTTATGCCGATAGGCCGATCGGTCCGCTGTATCTCAAACTGACCGCCAACAATAATTATTGCCCGATCTGCATGCGCAGCTATGCTGGCCAGCCCAGCGGCATTCTCCTGGTGTGCCGCGAGTCGCGACGGTCCTCGGCGACTTTTCATCGACCGACTTTTTGACCAAAAATGACCGATAGCATGTCCGACCTCCCGCTCGAGATGATCGCCATGGTGCTCGAACTAGTAGACTACCGCTCGTTGGCTTGCTTCGAAATCGCTATGCCATCTTCGACCAACATCGTACGCTGGTGGAAAACGAAGCGGCTACGCATCGAGATCAGAAAACCGGACCTCTGCATCAACGGACAGTTCATGGTGCGCTACCACCGGGCGATTGCCTGCCTGCAGTGGATCAAAGCGCGCACGCAGCTCAGCACCCTCCACGTTACGTACACTCAGCAGGCGCTGCGACATTACAAACGTAAACTTAAGCTGGGGAAGCTTAATTCACCATACGTGGTCCAGTACACGAAGATTGTGAATTTTCTTGACGTGTGGTCAATGGACGTTTACCACTTTATCGCCAATATCTCTCCATCATACTTTCCCGATCAAGTAGGGGTGTTCAGTTGCATTCCCGAGTCGACCGCCACCGATAACATGACCATCAGGTTATATTTATTATTATATTGCTCGCGAACACTCCAGCATTTATCAGCGAATCATGCACTAAACTGAATCACGTACGTAACTTTTATTGCATCCAATATTGTGTAATATCTGTAAATAGCGAGTAATAATAGGAAATCTACTGCGGTGTCAACAATGGGTCACTTTTTCAGCTACCGACCAGCTCTTAAAGAACACGTCTGCTACCTACCCACTGACTGCGAGAAGGACAAATTGCTCGCGCTTCCAGAGTACTCCATCCGGAACATACGATCAACCTTTGACCTCTTTGGCAGTATTGACAGCGCTGTGATCAAGTTTCTCCTTCACTGCAGGAAGCCAAAAGAGCTGCGCTTCCTGGGTCACGTATACCGATTCCCCCTCTACATATTCCCTGAAACCGGCCCCGTGGCGATGAGCGTCGAGAAGATCGTCATGTACATGCTGTACGACTACGAGCTCTATACTTGGGACGATGATGCCACTGGTACAGTTCCGTGGATTTTGCTTTCCATTCGACATCTGTTGATATATTATTTGACACAGCTTTCTCACTCAACCTAAGAACGGCTTCTGTTGTCTCCTTAATTGTCGAATGTAATCGTCAGATTCGCTGCATTTCATAGGGTAGTTTGTGTCTCATTTATACAAATCGAGAACGCAGTGATAGTCGACAGCACATTGCACTCATTTTTAGGCTTGCATACCTGGTTTCCTTCTCTGAAAGAGTGCACTTTGATCGACCCGACGTTCCCGCGCGATCTCCAGCACATCTGGTCAGTTGTGACCAAATTTCTCGACGCGAATCGTTCGCTGCTGCTTAACCTGGTGCTCCTGAGTTGCTCAAGAGTACCCGAGCAGTCGACTTTTCACCTGATAAGCAACATGGCGATGGTGCGCATGTTCAAGGCGTTAACTCTTGGCACCGAGATCGCCTCGACCGAGTTCGACGATCGAGCAGAGATCGTCTTCAAGCGACTCGACATGGCAGACGATGCTGCTGCCGTCCATATTACATTTGATTAGAGCTAATGAGCTTCATGACCATTTTATTACGTCTTAAACTTATTTATGTTTTGTAAACATGTTCCAGACCATTCAATTCGAAAATATCTTCTGACGATTTCGTTTTCAAAATTCTGTGACAGATTTTGTGACGTTGTAGTTCGTTGTTATACTGTAATCCCATTTTCCATTTTGACGCTCTGTTTCTTAACAATTGCGATTGTTGAATTAATGTAACATTTTTTATCGAGTGGAAGAGTTGCGCTGACTCTGCGTAGCACAGGACACTTTAACACCAATAATGAGGACAGTCAATATACGTATCATGTACGGTATGTACGAACAAACGTTAACCTTTATGGTACATTTGAGCAGAGGTGGAGAGACGAAAGAAGTAAGCAGTATCATAAGTAGAACGGCAATCTAAGTTAGCAAGATTAACAAGAGCGTGTAAATTAAGCAACAAGCAGTGGATAGTCAAATGGCAGCAGAAATGACTTGCAAGTCATTCAACACTCGGACAGGAACGCATACTTATAGTCCGCGTTAACGATCGTGGATGTACAGTCCATTCCAAATGATGCGCATTGTACATAAATTGCATGCGCATCAGCGTAATGCAGAGTATCCTATACAGATGTGTACGCAATATATGTATGATGCGCAGCATTTTGGAATGGACTCAAAAGCTACGGTCGTTGACGCGGTCAATACTCCTCGGCTTAATCTCCTAAATTAGCGAGCACAGATCGGATTGAAACTATAAAAATATCGTCGAATTGCTTGACTATATTGCATTGATTGATGTGCATCGTGGTAGCATCAGAAAAATAATACGCGCGCTGAAGGCGATATGTGCTATATACACGCCAAACAATTGCTGAGGATTCTTCAGTTTATAAACAAGAAATGTGTGCAGTGTATTTTACACCAGTCTGTCGATTGGCGGGTCAGGGGCCGCGTTGATTGGTCCATTGTTAGACAAAGCGGCAAAAGTCTCCTCCAACTTCTTGTTCCGTTCGGTCACATGCACGAAGTTAGACTGCAGTAGTTTCTGGTATTGCAGAACCTGCAAAATTTATTGGTGGTCAATGAAAGTTGCGCAGAGGGGGACAGTGAAGGTGCAAGTCACCAAGAGCAACGAGGGGGTGGTACAAAACGGTCGCAATTTCGAACGGAACCACTATTGCCTTCCAAACAAATTTTCTTCTTTCGTTGAACTATCTATCACCTTGCTCAGTAAGGCGGGAGAAAAGAAGGATGCATCGTGAGGGACGTTTCAATTCTGAAGCTCCAGCTGCGCATGCGAGCGTAAAGACACAGACGTTTGGTGAGGATGCCAACCCGGACCCCTATCTCACGTTTTTAAAACAAAATTAGAACATGGAACAAATGGGCAGTGCATACCTTGTTTTTCTCTTCGTCCCATCGTTTTCTTTCGTCATTGAAGAGACTGATCTGGCCAGTTAAAGTATCCTTTAAGCTCATAACTTCGCCTCGCAAGGAATCAACCTCGCCCCGAAGTTCCACCGCCGGAGAAGGTGACTTTGAGGTCTCCTACAAAAATATGTTCTCATAGGACAAAGAAGTGGGCGCCGTAAACAACAGTACCTTGGATAACCGGGGTGCTGGAATCGGACTTGGTTCTTTGCTGGTCTGTGCAGGAGACCGAATGAGATTAGTGCCCTTGTGTAGATCGCTGAATTGCGGTAAACTATCGCCGCACTTTTTGCAAACTGAATTTTGCGTCGCAATCAGCTCCAACTTTTCCCGTATTAAGAACATTTCGCGTTCGATTTGCAAACACTAAAAATGTTGCGTTATAACGGTCCAATCACATCGCAGACACATACTGATTATAAACCATCTTATGTTGATAGCAACAGATTCTTGCCCCGTCCATTTTGCAAATGCAAATTCAAATATTAGAATTGTATTATTGATGTCTCAACTTAATTTTCGGTGGGATTGATCGGTTAGATTGATAATTGCAGTGATCGAATTACAGTATCCCAGACTTCACGGTACAATTAATGATTAAATATTCAGCATAGTGAAGAACAATGCACGCCGCCGTTGCTTTTACCTTTCGTTGCAATCCTTGCTTTTCGGCCGTAAGATTCTGAACGGTGTACTGCAGATGTGAGCGTTCATCTTGCAGACGGTTAATCTGGGCGAATAGCTGTTGTTCGTTCTGATTGACGCGGTCAACGCGAGCGCTCCATTCTCGGAGCTTGTCTTGCCAGCGTTCCTCCTTCTCCTGGTACACGCGAACGATGATCTCCTCGTTGTGCTCCATCGTTGAGCGGAGATTTGCCAGCTCTATATCTTTGTCTTTAATAATCGTCTGAAATTGTGTATAGTATCATTATTTATTCCATAATAAAATTGTTTATTCATTGGCACCCATCTGCCAATAAAATTCATTCTTTAAAAGCGGATGAAGTGCTACTCGAAGAAATGCAACAAAGTGACTCTCGTTGGTTCTTTGAAAGCCAAAAGCGCTTTAATGATTGCTTATGGGATTCGTTATGATATTGGAAACTTATCAGTCTTGTCCAGTAATGAAAGTGCACCTCAAAATCGGCGACACCCGAATCGCTGGGAGACGGAGTGACGTGAATCCCTGAGCTTTGTCGACTGCCGAACGATCCAGTATTCGAGGTATTGTTCGGATACCCGAACTGTTTGGAGTTGTTCTGCATCTGACTGCCACCACCAACGGTCATTTGACTATTGTTCGCCCGATGCTGATGATTCTGATGACTGCTGGGACTCGAATGGGAACTCTGCTGCTTCGGCTGATAAGCATGCTGACTGTAGACATCGTTGTCGATCAGCTGTTGCTTGAGCAGGTCGACAAATTCAGGCACACTATCGTAATCGTCGTCTTTCTCCTTGTCAGTTCGCTTAGCCGGATAGGATTGACTGGCTGCTGTTGAAGAGTTGGCGCCGCCAATGCTGGTCGACGGTTGGTAAATTGGTTTCGGTCGGTGGACATAAGCGGTAGGCGGAGTGACAAACGGTTTGGCGATCACTCGCGAGAATTCCAGGTCTGATTGAATTCTGAAATTGACCCGTAGAAGATGCTTGAAACAGTCCATGCAGAACAAGAAGGCCAAAATAAATAAAATATTACCATTAAATTTCGGCACGCTCAGCCACATTTGTGCAAATAAGAGTTAGAATATGATACAGAACTCAACGTTTAATACCATTCCAAAATTTCCCCACGATAATGAACCACCCCCGTCGGTTAGTTTTTCCACGCGAGGAACCAGTGACTGACCATTGTTCGATCGGGTGGTGGGTCCGGTGGGAAACGAATAAAAAAGACGCCCAGCGTAGTATACCCTGCGTACAACAAACACTAAAAAAACGACAACAAGACACCTGTTGGGAGTGGTCGACTGGCCGCCGGCGACGACGTAGGCGGAGGCGCCGGCCGATTCGGTATCGGCAGACGCCAGCTGTCTGCCGGTGTGCGATGGCCTCGTGTTGAACAGATAGGACGAGGCGGTGGGCGTCCGACCGTCCGACGAGCCCATCGACTCCCGGTCGGCACCCCCGCTGCTCTTCGACGCAGACGACACCATCACCGGTCGGAATGCGATCGGACGCACTATGTCGGTGTCCTAAATATTGTAACGACCGTTATTGAATCTTTGCATCATGGCACATTGGAATAAGAATACATGTCGGGAAGATGAAAAGTCCAAAAGATTAGAGTCAAAGATTGAGAGCAAGTACTGTAGTGTTCGCGCCATATGATGACGACTTTTGAAAGAGAAAATGCGCGGATCATCGTGTCCAGTACGACTGAAGGCATTTTTCAGGATTAGGGTAGTCGGTAGTGTGCCAAACGATTTTTTGCATTGTCCCAGAGTTTGCATTTTGTTATTTGAAGTGTCACTTGACTTGCCCTCGCAAACGACAATTGTTTGAGTCCGCTGCGCAAGAAATAAACTCAGGGAAAAAATAATCCTGTCGTCGATCAGTATCCACCCACTGCACACAGCTTAGCAGACACAGGGAAGTTTTTTGTTAGGTGGCACACCCCAACACGTCGCCAAGTCATTTTTTATCCAAAGAGACTGGTTAGGCTGCTATCACACTTACTATATCACAGAAGATCACACAAGTGTGACGGTCAGACAAGAAATTGATAGACGGGCGCAAACTTTGGTATTTTCAATCGAAGTATACAAATGCCTACAATAATGATTGTAACGACCGTGAAGACGGTCATTCGCAATGGAATCTACAATTTTGAGGGCAATAAAGATTGAAAACTTATTTATCAACACAAGATCAAGACCCGTTGTACCGCCAAAGACTCTCGGCCTTCACAGACCAATTATCAAATCAATTTTGCCACTGTCCATGCGGGGGCGGCATTTTATTGCTCTGCGCGCTCGAACGCCCTCCGAAATCGATGTCAATTATCCTTCAAGAAGAGAGAGTGAGAGATTGAGAGAGCGGCCCCCGGACCAACCGACAATCGCAACGTCAACTCACAAGAATGCACGGCGCGCAGTCAAGGAGCAGCGAATGAATCATTCTGCGGGCCGTTTAACAGATAGACCGCTGAAACGCAGCGACGGGCCGGGGCGGATGGCTCTGCGCCGTCTGGGCGGGCTGATAGGGATCAGCAAAGAGGAGCCAAGCCGAAACGACGGACGCCGGATGGACAGGAAAAAGGCTGAACAAATGTTTCGCCACCGAACGGTCGAGACTGAGGGGAAGGACAGGCGCGGCTAGCACCACTCAGCGCGTCACTGTCTGCACATTGGAGCGCAAAAAATGCATCGTCAATCGCCCGCATCGCAACAGAGCGCAACTCTCGCCGCTCTGCAGAATGATGCGAATCGTCTCAGACGCAGACAGACGGCCGAAGACAATTGTCAGCCGACCGAGGAGGCGACGGGCCGAAGTGATTGTCCGAACCTGATAAATATTTTCGTAGTCGCCGTCCTCTTCGTCCGAGGTGGCAGCTGACATAAATGCCAGCGGGGTGTCGGCCATGTTACGGGACCGACCGATCTCCTCTGTTGACCAGCAGTGATCCGGCACAATGTTTTACACGTTGCGTCGATCAACGGGGGCGCCGCACTTGTTCTCGCTGCACGCTCGCGAACACCTCGCGCACATCAAATGGAAATGGCGGCGGCGTCGGCGGCGCAGAACCTAGAGCAGATATCAGAGGGGCAGCGAACGAAGCGAATTTCTTCTCCGTCGTATGGTGTCCGACACCGACGCCGATGCCGACGATGTGGGAGAGCAGCGCGCGATTTTTATCGGCTGCTGGTGCCGTCCCCGACCTCGACGATAGATGTACGAGCGAGCGCGAGAAAAGAGACGACTGGAACCGGTCGGTAGCGATCGTCGACGCTGCTGGAGGCGAACGCCCGCCGTGTTTCCCCAGTGTTCTTCCATCGGGGTTTTCACCGGCGCACCGCAACAGATTATCGCGGTAGCCAAGCGAACAGAGATACAGCTCAATTTACGACCCGCATTCATACCGGATGCTGGCGCTGCGACTAGCGAGCGTCTAGAAATCGCTTTGCATGCGCAGCTAGAAAGTCTCCAAACTTCTCGCGTATCGGCAGAATTAGGAAAGGTAGCATTTTCCGAGACAAAAGAGCGGCGTCAGCAGAGTTCAGTGTCGCAGAGATGGATTGACTGATTACAGGTGCAATAAATTAGAAACATGACAGATCCAGCCTTGAAATTCCCGACGCCCCTAATCGCGTGAGAACAGAGGAGGACCGACGGACCATCGAGTGGTCGGTCGCGACAAATAAACGACTTATCGTAAACTAGCCAGACTCGGCGGCGAAGACTGGTCTGCTTTGCTTGTTGTGCGATCGGAGAGTGACACTCGCTCGGCCGTCGTCCAAATGATACGGCAGCCAACTCATAATAATATCGCTAAAGACCCACCTGTGGTGTAACTCCGGAGAAAGGGGTGATGCGCGCCGGGGGAGGCAGCGGCTGCTGCTCGGCGGGGTGGACGATGTTTTGGTAGTGTGACGGCTGATGGATGTCTCTGGCCGACGTCCATTCCTGCCGCGCCTTCAGGGTCCGATGGTCCATGACACGAGCATCCAGCACGGCCGGCGCGTTCGCGGCGCCAATCGCGCCTCCGTGATGGCTGCAGCAGCAAGAGAATGTGCGTTGCATGCGTGGACTGGCAATGGGACAGGACGGGACGGTTGGGTGAGAGCGGACCGAAACGAGAGCGATTGAGAGAGCAACGAGCATGAAAGAATGTACAGAGGCGGATCGAACGAGGCCCGAGGGGCCCCGCGGGACTGCACCGCCCGCTGCGACAAAGACGCCCGCCTCGTACGCCGCACGTTGCGTCTGGCCGCCCTCAGCCGACTGACGAACGGAGGGCGGGCGCCAAGGGGACAATGATTGATAAGGCCTGTGGCGAAGCTGAGAGATTAGTGGAGCTCAATGTCCTTGTTTTGGTTATTCGAGTTTTCGTCTCCCCTCGGCCCCATCCGATTTCGGAGGTTCGAAAGGAGATGAGAGTTTCCTTTGAAAAATGTGAATAGCCCGTCGGCTGGCAGAATCGCCCCAGCTTTCGATTTCTCTCGCATCACACAAGGGGGGAATGGGGAGGGCTCTCTAGCGATGACTAATACTTACGGGATGACGGTGCTGTGGCGGTAGAGGAGCGGGGCGAAGTCGGCGATGGACGGCTCGGACCCCTTGCGTTCTCGGTACGGCGGCGCGTTGCCAACGCCGTTCAGGTGCCCGGCGGTCGCCAGCGTCGCGGTCGTCACGCCCGTCAGCACGTTATTGGTCGACCGACTGCCGTGCAGTAGTCGCGGCTGCGCGGGAGGAGACGACTGTCGGCGTGTTTTTTCTCCACCGCCGTCCGCCGCTGCCGAAGAAGACCTGCAAAAGGTCGCGCCGTCGGCCATTTATGCGCCAATCACCGCTGTTTCGCAATCGCCGGCGATTAGACGCGCCGGAGATGCGCCAGAGCACGTTTGCCCGTTTATGCTCAGTGCGTGCAGGCGATGCTAGTCCACAGGATCAGCCAGCAGGGCAATTGCTCATGTGCGCCAGTACTGAAGTACCCCCTCGCCCGACCTCTAATAGAGTTTTATTATCGATTCAGGCAATACGAGAGCTATTTGGAGCTGCGACGGTTCAGAGGAGTTTCGGAATAACTGAAAATCTGTTATGAGTTGGGCGTGGGTGGTTTGTTGTACGATGGAGGAGTAAGTCCTAGTTCCATTTGAAAAGCTCGAATTACAAATTTAGTAAAAAAGCGCGAAGTTATTGACAGCGAAGACCAAAAAACAACTTTGGGCTAGGCTACAGATTAAACAGCTTCGAGTGCGTACTGCGCACTCTCAGTGACAACCCTTTCACGCCCACAAAGTGCTCGCGTGCTCGTCAATGCACGCAGTGCTTACTTGTCATTTGGACGCTGTGGTGCCGTTGACTCGCGTTCCGCCGAAGTGGTCGACGACTTCCTGCTGCCCGAACCACCAGTGTGCAGCTTCGACTTCCACCTCTGCAGCCGGTCGGAGCTGCTGCTCGTCAGGTCGAAGAAGCTGCGACTGATTTTGTCGGCGAACGACTGGTTGGCAGGCTTCACCGCGGTGGGTTTGTCGCCGTCGGCGGGCGCCTCGATGGCGGCGGTGATCATCTTGGCAGTGGTCTCCTTGTCCTTGTCCTTCCCTCTGACCAGCTGGGCGTTCTGCTCGGCGAGCTTCTTCGGCCGGCCGAGCGAGACAGTCGCCGATACGCTCGCCGTAGGCGCCGTGGCTGACTTCTTCGACGGCGGCGACGCGCTGAAACACGAGCGGCGTCGGCCCGGGTGATAAAAATGGTCGACGTCAGGTGATCGGATGGGCAACTAGAGAAAGGTGACTGCCGTCGAGCAGGCGAGGCCGTCATCGGCCAAAAACACCCCCACACGCACCGTTTGCTTCCGCCCGCCGTCGACGTGGACCAGGTGTTCTTATTCTTGAGTACGATCGTTTTCACACTACTCGCCGGGTCGCCTTCCGCTTTTTTCTTCATCGTCTTCTCGCTCGTCTCCTCGTCGTCCTCGTCGACTGCAATCGGCGCAGAAATGGCGGCCACAAATTTACCGACGACCGCCGTTGTCGCCGACTGCGACTGTTGATGGGGTTTGTCGCCGTCGTCGGTCGCCGTCGTCGGCGGGTCGGCCATCTGAAACATTTCAGCAGTCACATCGGCGTGTCAGCGTCGAAGCGCTTAGCACCCCGCGGCGGCCGCCGACTGGTCGAGTGTTTGCCCGACGAACCCGATTGGGCACTTATCGCGCTCGCACGATTCATGCGGCCCGTCGAATCTCGACGCCTCGATTCGGCCCGCAATCCGCCGGCGATTACTGACTGTCGACCTCGGTCCCCCCGCGCGCCGCGCCAAACCCATCCTCTAACGCAAATTGTATCCAAGTCGACAGAGGGCTTCGAGCCAGTCAGTAGGTCCATTGGCCGCACGCAGTCGTCGACCGACCACACCGAAACGAAATCCAACCAATCCAACTACTGATGCTACAGCAAAGAAACAGCAGTTGCAGCAGCAGTAGAGCAGCCACTGTTGCCTGGCCCGACTGGAGCCTCGGACGGGATCGCCTCCTTCTGTTGTGTGCCTGCCGTCCGGCCGCCTGCTATTGGGCACTGATGGAAGGCAGTAAAGAAGCGCCGAGCAGACCTCGGCAGGCGAACGTAAAGACTAGCTGCATTACACCACTCGGCGGGGCCTCCATTTGCTGTTTGCTCAAACGCCACCGGGCCGATCCGCACCGATCCGTCCCGTTCGTCTGCCCGTCGTCGCCGCGACGAAATGATTTATCCCACACCGTCGGTCGCACCCCACCCTAGAACAAATCGCCAGCCGTTCGCTTTCATTTCCCTCAATGCTTCATCACCGTGCCTCCTCCCGCGGAACAGGACCAATGGCTAACGCCCACTGCGAGATCTTATCACATTCCACTAGTTTACAGCCGTTCGGCACTTTTGGCGTTCGGCGTTCGGCGCAACGCTACTTCGACTCGGCAACGCCGGCAGAGTGACAATCTGTCAGGATCGGGTGATGTCCTCGCCCGGCAGCAGACAACCTCGTGCATCACAGAAGTGGGACGCAACACGTCAAACTCGATGCAGGCGACGCTCGTCCGATTGAAATATTCGCAACGTGCAACGTCTACCGCAGGTTATTATTGCCGTCGGCGACGATACAATCAACCCAACTGTTTTCGAGTGAACTTCGAAACGCAGCGAAACGATATGGCATTTGTTTGTTATTGCGGCGTGCTGGGGTTCAATAAACGCGCGCGCAACCAATAAAAAATTCATCGGTCGGAGGCACATGCTTGTGAAATGTTAGGTCATCAAGATTTTACGGGCTGAGTGGCAATTACATTGCAATAATAACAGTGTTCAAACACAATAATTATGTACATAAAAATGTTGACCCCTAGCTCCATGAAAAAGCAATGCAGACGATCGGAAAGGAGAGCAACCAGCACTCAGTTTTGTGTTACGTGGCGAGTTTAGAAACGTCCTCGTAGGCGACCTTGTCGAGCAAGCGCCCCTTGGCGGGGCCATCGTCGACGCGGATGGAGACGCAGAATTTCTTCTCATCGATCTTCTCGAGTAGCGCTTTCTGGCCGCGGTAGGCGCCATTCACGATCATCACGTGCCTGCCCAACGCCGGAATCACGGTCTCCAAGTGCACCTGGTCCAATTTCAGGACGTCGCCTGAAAAATACCACACGGTAATGTCTACAGTATATCAGCGATGCAAGCATTAGCGAAAAAACCGGAAAATTTTCTGTTTCCCAGGGTCTTGAGAACCGGCTTATACCTTTGGTCAACATTAATGAAAAACAGTATAAATAAATGCGTAATCTACGATTAGCTACCTGATTAGTGCTCTGGCATGCATGGCGAAAAGAGGACAGATATGAAGTACGTAACGAAAGCAGCGAATGAATGATTCTGGCATGTTAATCAAGAATATCATCTATTAATATCCGCCATAAGCTTCACTAACCCGCCTCCTATGTATTTCGAATAAGACACGTGTAAGCCACTGATAAGTAATTTCAATAAGATTTCAGCAACTCGGCAATATGCGAAAGCAAACACGCAAATAGAGCTGAACATAAAAACGCAACTAGTTTGCGCATTGTTGGACTTCTTTAGTACTCGAAAGCAATGACAAGGCCCACTTCTCGCGAAAGTCGCGAAAGCAAATGAAAAAGCAAAAGGAAACAAC
The DNA here is from genome assembly GCA_034698105.1 of Plectus exinocaudatus. NCBI lineage: Eukaryota > Metazoa > Nematoda > Chromadorea > Plectida > Plectidae > Plectus > Plectus exinocaudatus. The sequence goes on from JAQGAX010000716.1 coordinate 12,858, forward strand.
AGAACAAACTAGTTTCAATCGGCTTTTCTATTGTTAGTCTTTGTTTTGCTGGAATAAGCCCCAGTCCTAATAAACTAGCGCACCTTTGTCATCCAAAATGCGCACATTGGCGGTGTATTCGTCTACGAGCGAAGTGATAACGCCTTTCTTCTTATAATAATCGCCACCCAATTTCTTCGTGACAACCTAAACCGTTCGATTTCACCATAGGAGTAGAATACGCTTCATTAGTCAAACCTTGACGACGATGTCCTCGTGTAGCCAGTAATCCTTGCGATTCTTGATCTCCTTTTTAAGCTCCTCCGATTCGCGAATCTCGTCCAAAGCAGACTTCTTGGCAGGCGGTTGGTCCGGTTTTCGCTTTCGTTCATCTCTTTCTAAAGCAAACAATTAATATAATCTTCACATTGTGCACGTCAAAAGGATTAAGTTTTTGAATAATCGCGCGAAGGGGCGACTGCTCAGCTTTTTCGTGGCAAATAACTTTTAACGAAAGCGTCACGTGTCTCCAAAACTATTCTACACGCTTATTTGGAACTTATTATCTCAAGTTTGGCTCGCTCCTCTCGCCGGGACCTAAGCCTAAGCCAAAAAATAAGGTCACGACCAAATATGTATTGTGTGTGTGAGGGAAGTCGCCCCATTGTTCAGTCTGGTTATTGAATGACACCGAGACTCATATATTCATATATTACATATGGCAGGAACAGTTTTCTGTTTCTTGCGCGAATTTAGGAATTAGAATTGAAACAATATTATGCAACGTTTGATATTTATTTCGTTAAGGGCCTCGCGGAGTTCACTCCCTGAGAGTAAATGTCGATATTTTACATGCATAAGTGCAAGAATTAATTATGTACCACTTCCTAATCATTATGAATTCTGCACAATTGCATAGAAATTTCGAAATTTGAAAATTTACTCTACGAGGCCCTTATAGCATACAATTTGTAAACGTCGCACCTCTGTCATCATATTTCGACTTCTTGTCCTTTTTGGCCATGTCGTCGTCGAGTTTTCGTTTGTTCGGTTTCACGTCTGTGGTGAAGACGGGTGCGACGCCCGAGCTAGATGGCATGCCCAATTCGTGAGCGGTTGGCTTCTTGCTGACGGCGAGCGCGAACTCGATCTTCTGGTCGTCGCTCTTGATCATGTCGGTCGGCTTCGGCATCGACTCCTCCACGTCTTCGCCCAGCGCTTCCAGGGCTCTGAAATCGACTTATCACAATAGCGACCGAGCAAACGGATGAACGAGCTTGAAGTGTAGTTCCCGCGGTTCAATCGGACAAAAAACAATTTAATACCGTCCAATATTAAGTGAAAATCGCCAAAGATTTGAGCTTGATTGCTGCCTCATAGTTTTCAGGCGTCATGAACAGAACAATTAAATATTGCTAGTATAGTAAAAGAAAGAAAACATAGTAAGTAGTTTGAAGTATTAAGAAAAATTATGTCCCGATAGAAAGACAGTGGTACTCAACTATAAATTAAAAAACATAAACAACGTAGGAGTAATAAGAAACGAAAGAAAAAGATACCTTTCTGCCTGCCGCTGAACAAAGTCGAGAATCTTTTCTTCATCGTCCTTGTCGTGTTTGACTTTTTGAACCAATTTCTCTTTGCGCATCTCCTCCTCCTTGTCGATGTATTGAACGAACCAACCTGAAAGGCGC
>JAQGAX010000717.1:0-14521 GCA_034698105.1 Plectus exinocaudatus
CATACCTGTAACCAGGGGGGGTCACCCCCTCCCCCAGCCAGGGGTCCGACCCCCCTGGACCCCCCTGGCCTGACCCCCCCCCCCGAGAAGGTCCAGAAAACAGTTTCGCCACGTAGTGGCGAAAAATTTTTTGGCGATTTTTTGAATTTCGCGCCGAAATCCCGACACAAAGATACCCCCTCCCCCCGAGAGAAGGTCCAGACCCCCCCTGGCCTCGGACACCCATTACAGGTATGGTTTCAATATGTGCTTTGTTTACTACTGTCAACATTGCGTAACCAAATCGAGAATAGCAAAATCTGCTCTGTCCGCGAATCGATAAAATGGAAAACATTTAATATGACCTTGGGACCATCTCATCCCCTGTAGCAGTCATTGTAAAAGTGATAGTATGATACAGTGACTTACTGACAGAGAGTATGCAGCGACACTGACGAATTTCACTGTCGAATTACAATAAACGACGATCGCCACTGCAGCAGCTTTATTGAAAGCAATTTGATCATATTTGCATGTGCAGTTTGAAGTTTGGTACCAAGATTTGCATCAAAATTTCTTAATCTGGTTCTGTGAAACGTGTGCGTTCAAATTTATCTGCAGAATACTCTTTTGCGAATGCACCAAACAATGCCACGAGGGAGTATGCGGGGATCACCCCCACAGGCAGTCAGATCACCCGAATCGAAAAAATGGGTTTGTATGAAAATCACATCCTCCCAGTAGGTCAGAAAAAATGTACACTGGATAGAATGACACTTCCGACAAAGTGACGTCATATCACCCCCAGATAAGGTTTGATCGGCTCCTGCTCGGCACTGTAAACGCGACTTTGCATGTGGTTTTTTTCTAAGAAAGCCTAGGATCTAACTTGGAGATTGACATCAACTTTGTTGAGGAAAAACGAATAGCCGGTAATGAATTTCAAAAACCAAAATGCTTCAATTAGAGGAAAAGCAAAATAACCAGGTACGTGTTCAAGACGAAACATATTTGTTTTTGACAGTTTTATAACCGGTGTATTCGTTTCCCCAACAAATTTGGTGTCAGTCTCAAAGTTAAGATCCAAGGCTTTCTTTAAAAAAATCCGGTTGCAAAGTTACGCTCGCATTGCCAATTAGGAACCGGTCAAAGCTGTCCAGTGACCTCTTGCCCACCCTGTACAGTAGCTGCAAGCGATTTTTCAGTTTCAAAGTAGAAACATCACCTACACGAACAAACGATTACCGAAGTTGGCAACAAATGTTTTACTTCCTTTCAATTCAATTACCTTTGTCGCTCAAAGTTCTATAAATCCATGGTCACAAAGAAGGTTGCATGTCGACATTAAAAGCTTTATGAAATTGCTGGCACGCTGGTGGCCTTTTCAAAAAGAATAGCGCACTGTTTCAGAATAGTTAAATTAATAATACTGATTGGTGACACTCAAATAAACTAGCAAATCAGATGTTTTGTTCATTAACGTTGGATGTAATTGGAAAATTTAAATTTCACAGTGACGCAAAATGAAGTGATTTTGATCTTTTTAGCAAAGCAACACTTATTTATGACGACCAAGTAGATAGTGCGTTTATGGATCCAAATGTTTGTGTCCGATGATTATGATAGTGCTAATCAAATCTCAAGATGAGTGACCGATGCGACCTTCAGTGGCGGTGGTAGAAGACGCTGCTCTCGACTGTAAGCAGGGTCGAGTGATAATGATGCAACGCGGATGTAAGCTTGTCCTGGCGTTACGGTTGAGAAAAATTTCTGGGTGGTCATGTGATCCCCCGCTTCACCTCGGGTTACCATATGATAAGTCGGCAAAATACAAACTTCTTTCACCACTACTAATCGCAAATGTTTTGGGAATGCGTCAGAATTTTTCGCCGAAGATGACAATCCCTTTGCGAAGGTCGCGACCCCCACTGCCTTGGTCTGCTTCTGCAACAACAGCATGCTATGCTAGGTGTTTGTGAATGCGCTTGGAAAACTCATAGAGTAGCTTCGACTCATAGAGAAAACTCATAGAAACGTCGCAGTTTTTGTTGGTCATGTTTGTTCGCCGTTCATGTTTGCGTCGGGTGATTATGATAGTGCTGACCAGATCGCTAGATGAATGACTGATGTGACATCCAGTGGTGGTGGTAGATGACGCTGCTCTCGACTGTATGCAGGGTCGAGTTATAGTGGTGCAGCGCAGACATAAGCTTGTCCTGGTGTCCCGGTCGAGATGAATTTCTGGGGGGGGGGGGGGGTCGCGTGATCCCCCGCTTCACCTCTGGCTACTTTTATTTTCAAAAATCGGTAAAATATAAACTTCTTTCGCCACTACGTGTTGAAAATGTTTTGCGACTGCGCCTCAATTTTTTTGCCAAAGTTGAAGACTCCTTTAGGAAGATTGCGACTCTCCCACTGCCTGGGTCTGATATTGCAGCAACAGCATGTTAATGAACATGCTTAGAAAACTCATAGAGTAGCTTCAATAACTGCAAATGAATTCTTTTTCCACAGAATTGGAAATAATCTTTCATGTTCAAGAATAAAAACGTCACATTTACAGTCAAAAGATTATCAGAGACTACAATGAATGCTGTATTTCAGTTTAATTACTTCTTGTCGCTAAAGCTCTGTAATTGCACCGTCACAAAGAGGGCTGTTAGTTGATATTAAAATCATATTTTGATGGAAAGCACGCACATGGTCCTTCATTTGAGAAAAGACCATTGTTTCGAAATAATTACTTTGGCGTTATTACAGACATTCAAATAATCAGACCCGGATGTATCATTCATTAAGAATTTGATGTAAACGTGTGTATAATATTACAGTAAAGCAAAACGAAGCGATTTTGGCCTTTTCTGCAATGCTAAGACTGTTAGTACTGACGACCACAAGGAGTGCGTCCATAAACTCTAGCCGCAGGAGCATAAGTTATGAAAGAGTTAATTAGATTGCACGACGAATGGCCGATGCGTGCTGGCAGTAGCTGACAGTGCCGTATTTTATGTTCACATTGGAGACAAAAACGAATTTGCGAAGGAATTTCATAAATATGTCGATTCAGCGTTTCTTAGTACCGGTTTCTTCCGAATTCCTCTATGAGGGCGTATTTGGTTTTGGAATTTTGGCAGAAAAGATTCAATATCCGAATAGGCCGCTTATCCCTATTGTTCAGTAGCGAACTATTCGAATCACCTTCCTGGGGTTTTCACAAAAATACTCATATTCTGACTCTTACCAGTGAAAGATAATGATAAGAAAAATGATAAAAATTAGTGAGACGGAGACTGATATCATTAACATTACTAAATATCTGATAATACAGGGTCTTGCATCGTAATTCGTCATTTTTGCATTCAATTTCGTCAACATTTTCAACTAAGCTTATTGAAGGTTAATTAAAATAGCTCATGCACATTTGATTCGGATGCGGTTTTTTGTATCTAAAAGAGGACTTCATGAGGTTTCGTTTGCAACCGACCTTGTGAAAAATGGACGAATATTCGTGATTTGGCAGCTGTTTGAAAAAGCTTAGTTGAAAATGTTGACGAAATTGAATGCAAAAATGACGAATTACAATGCAAGACCCTGTAAATACTATTGCAATATATGCAAATTGTAGCCTATTCATTGCCGAAATTGCGTCTACCACTAATCATTTTGTAAGTTTTTCAGAGCCATTCTATTAAAAATCTTATAAGCTTTATTTCATAAAAAATCGATCAATCCGCACCTCATCGGCAGGAAGATCATGACCGCCTTGATCAGCATGCTCCTCTTCTCCATGCTGCGGCTGCTCTACTGAGGAAATAGCTTGCTCAGCGGGCTGCCGTTCAATATCGGCGATAAGTCGTCGGTCCAGCCCTTCTCCGGACAACAAACAACGGTTGACGTCGCTCACGGCCTCGTCGACCAGTGCCACTCGATTCTGTGACGCGTTGTCTGATATCGCAGGGTTCTGCTGCTGAACATCGCTGGGTACTGAATGACACGTCCTCGGCTGTGGCTCGCAGTCGGGGACTTGCGGGTGGGGCGTGTCGAGTTGCACACGACCCTGATGATCAAGGGACTGTTCATTGAATGCTTCGGTCTCAATAAAGTAGTCAAACAGCAGGTTGGTGAATGCCTCCGTATTGACAGAGACTGCGACTGGGTCTCCTGAAAGTAGTGCGGTATGTTTATGTTGTTTGCTAATTGATCGCTTTTTTGATTAGGCGCATGCCTCACTTTTGCCACAATCAATGCCCGCCTGACAGGGAAAGCCTAGCTCCTATTCCATGCTTTCTGCACTTTCACTTGCCCACCCACAGTTTCTTGTCGTTTAACAAAAATCTGCTCCACAGATTGTATCCCATACAGTATATGCACAAAAAATTTGCATACGAAAACAAAATTACAGTACCTGGAAGCCAGGAGAGGGGCGGCGAAGACTCGACGTCTGTTCTGTGGTTGTTGTGGCTGTTGTTGTTCTGTGGCACATAAAAACAACTGCCCGGACTCGTCCGAGTGCGCTGTGAAACGCTGCGACTGAGAATGATGGTCAGCTTCATGATGGTCGTTGCTTGATAGGTGACCGGGCTGTTCATGGGTACCCGCGGGCACACCGAAGAAGCCATTGGTGGAGTTACCGTACTCGTTCGACATCATGGAATCTGATGGTTGAATGAGAAGTTCGTTAGAGGAACACTCGAACTATGAGAGCAGTTAACTGCACCAGCAGTAATGGATGAAGAAATAGACTTGTTGCCAGCCTATAAATTATTTATTTATTTATTTCTCGACTTTGCAAATTCATTCAATTCAATATCAGCCCAAATAATATGTACAGTAGCAGAACGCACAGATGGTGCAACCGACCGACCGGGCGAGCGCAGAAGCAGCGAATGAACACCAAAACATCATCATTAACGCAATCGGTACAACTTGTAACGTGGGTGATGCAGGCGTATTGTTATTTTCTGCGGCGCGTATCATTCAAAATCTCCCCTCCGAAACCCTCGACAAAAGCGGACTCGATCTGGTTGGATTTCAGCTTAGGATTACGGGGGTGATCGAGTGCAATGCAATGGTGTAAGTGCTACTATACTTGTCGGTTCGGTGAGTCAGATGTTTGATTGGTTACAGCACGCCCCACGGTAGTCCTAACAGAGCTTATCAGACCCAATCGTATGTTTATTGCAGGAGTCACCGACCTACTGAGCATCGTCAAGTCAAACGATCTTCTCTGCTGCACACCTGTGTGCAAACTATTTCAAATTGGGAGCAGGATTGAACTCCCCTGGGCTCGCCCATGCGCATCGCCCGTCGACAAAAGCGCACGCAGTTAGGCCACAGGCGTTGTCGAATGCACGTTGCCATACCTGTGACCGGGGGATCTGGGGGGATCCACCCCCCCGGCCGGGAAAAAACATTTTCGCCGACCCTCTCCAATTGTGTGACCCCCTAGAGAAGGATCGAAAAATAGTGTGACCCCCACTAATAGTACTAATAACAATACTATAATTATGATCTCTAATAGTATGACCCTCTCTATTAATGTGACCCTCTGGCGGTTGATTGAAAAATAGTACGACCGGTCGTGCTATTAGAATAAATACGGTATCAGCCATATAAGACCTCACAACAAAGGCAAATGACGCAGCCAACTGAGCAAAGATCTCACCGGCTGCCCTTTAGTGGAATAGGACCCAGTCACGACTAATTAAGTACCGGGGTTTCCCTATATAAGCCCACCCTGATTAATCACTTTGGCTTCAATTTTTTGTACCTATTACTAGTGATAGTACTCAATTACTATTACTACTACTTTTATTTACTTTCAAATTAACAACGTAAGTACTTAGAATTGAAAGCGCATGTTGGGGCCGTTTTCAGACATTATAGGGGCCGATTTAAATCCTGTCCCTTTTTGCCCACCCTGCACATTCAGATTTCACTGGAATTTGACTTTTCCTTTGATGAGTGCTCTTCCAACAAAAAATTTGTCAAGTGTTGCGTTCAGGCTTAGTTGAACAATTAATTGTTGCAATTAACCACAGACCACTCTAGAGGGACGACAGACCACTGAAAATTGCATAACCGGGGGTGGGGGAGAAATCGCGCACTCTTTTGTCGAGGGTCACGGAAGGAAGATTTCGAATAGTTCGCACTGCCGATCATAATAATGCATCAGCCTCGTCGAGCTCTGGCGATTCGGCTATGATGTTTTTGGTTTCATTCGCTTCTTCTGAACTCGCCTGGTCGGTCGATTGCGTCATCTGTGCGTTCTGCTACTGTACATATGGACAACAGCCAACAGTCGCGCGCCGAACGCAAGGCCAAGTTCAAGGAACGGCGAGAAGAGCTGATCAAGCTGGAAGATCGCAATCGTACCCTGCATTCAGAAGTGGCGCATCTCGAAGATCTCCTGCGCAAGTATACTGAACAGTCACGCGCCAAACGCAAGGTCAACTTCGAGCAGATGAAGCAAGAGCGCGTCAAGCTGGAAGAACACAACCGTACCCTGCATTCAGAAGTCGCGCATCTCGAAGAGCTCCTGCGCAAGTATATTGAAAAATATAACAAAGAAACCGGGGGAAACCTTTAAAGAAGGCTAGATTCAGTTGGTTGTCGTGAGCTGAAACTACCAGATATTTGTTTCTTCTGTGTCTACTTTCTTGAATGGTATCGCATTATGGGTGTGAACATATTAATTCACCAACCGCTTTTGAGGTCAATCGAGTTTCTAATTCAAAAAACACAGAAAAGATTTTGAGTTAAGTTTTCATGAAGGTGTGTGTCCACTATAGCAAATATCCAAAATGAAAAATCATAAAAAATTCTTTATCCTCCACTTGATTCCCATTATCCAAATATGAATATGTCTGTGTTTCGAGCGTTTTTCTAATGTGTTTCATCATTTCACTGTCGTTACATTGATAAAACAGAGTACGTGATCCTTGCTTCATTTATTTTTCGAGTGTGTGGTGACGTTTACAGCGCTAATGTTTTGTAAATGGTGTCGTGAAGTTGGAAGCAACAACTCCTTTGAACAAAATATGAAATACGAGAAATGGATGGCTGAAGCATTATAAAATGACAACCGAGATAGAGTTCATTGCTCAAAAATTTGCAAACGCGAGTTGAACTTTTTCTGAGAAAAGGTGCACAAAGCTTGTTTGCCAGCGTGACGTAGTAGTTAAAAATGCAGACTAATGATAAATTTGCATGAAACAAAATGCTTCATTTTGAGACGTTGGCAATGAAAAGCAATAAAACGCAATGAAACGTCCCAAAATAAAGCATTTTGTTTTATTCAATTACTCATAAGTCTGCATTTTTGTCCAACATATTTGATATCGTTCTATAAGTTAGAACCTGGGCTTTCTTTTAGAAAAATTTGCTTGCAAAATTATTCTCGCAATGCCGAGCAGGAGCCGATCAAACCTTTTTACTTCATTTGTGCCCGCCCTGTATATGCACAAAATTTGCAAACGAAAATAAAATTACAATACCTGTGCGGTATGAGCGAGTTAGCGAAAGCGCGACGTTCGCCGCGTGGCTGTTCTCGAAAGCCACATAAAAAACTGCCCGGACTCGGCCGAATGCGGTGTTGAAAAATGCTGCGATTCAGGATGGCCGACTTCAAAACTATATTCGAGTTGCTGGCCTAGCATTTCGTTGTTTGGAAGGTGAATGGTCAGTAGATGGGTACCCGCTGGCGCACCGAAGAAGGCATTGGGGAAGTACCCGTACTCGTCCGACATCATGGAATGAGATGAACTGAATGATCCACCATTCGCCTGGCGAAGAAATGTAAACGCGTTCTTCAAAAGCCTGAAAATTATTACGGTAGAATTCCTGACTAACTATACCAAAAGAACGTATGATATGACTCACTTCGACAAACCGACCGATGGTGCAATGTGCAAAACAGCAAAGTAAATATAAACATCCGGAGCGCGCGCGGTTAATTGCGATGTCACAACGTGTTGAAATTCGAAAACGTTAGTCGCTGTCCATCGCCGGCTAATCGGTCCGCATCCATACTGGTAAAAACAGTTAATGAGCAAAATCCTGCATTAATTCAACCGGTTATATGATACCTGTTACATTTCAGTTTCGGATTTAGAGCTTAGCGATTGCAAAAATAATCTGTCGGTTCAGTATTGGCAAACATGAATGTGAATGGTGGGGCTAGTATCACAAAATCACTAAGATCATCAGCCCTATGATGAAGGCGATGTTCGCTATTCGACCTGCTGACTTAGAGCCCCCTGGACACGACGTGGATGATGACGGTGAGGAGTAGCCGCAGCTGCCACACTCCTCATTAAGTGCTTTGTATTTGGAGAGGAGGTCAGTGGATAGTCTGCTCTCCACTATTGCCTCTGTGTCATTAGTCTCAGCAAGGAACTGTTGGAAGAATGCGGCGTTGACTTCAGTGCCATTCTGGTAGATCAAAACTGCTGAGAAGGTCCTCGTGTCATAAAGTTGATTCTCAGACAAGCGCTGGGCGTACTCGAGGAAGTTGGCGGCGAACTTCACGTGCGTGTCGACGATGACGCAGAGAGTAACATAGCGCCCGTCCACCACGGCCTGAGTCCAGGATCTATTGGCTGCCTCCGCAGTGTTCACCCACACACCAAATAATGGTGTACGAGAGTATCCTTTGCTGGTGGCCATCAGAACGCGGTCGAGGCTTGCATTCAGATTAGCCATCGTCGCGTCAGAGACGACGTTGAAATTCTGGGCAATGGCTTCGGTGAAGTATCTGCTAGCCATGGCGGACGCGTTGGCGCGCAGTTCATGTGCGGCGCAGCGGTCGCCAGCGTTCACCATATGATGCCAAGCGTCCATGTCCATCATTATTACGTCAGGGTCGATGTAGATGTAGCCGCAGCTCATGTTCATCGTCGACTCCCAAATACCCTGTAAGTACGAGCTGCCTGAGGCAGTCCCACCGCCGATGAAAACAGCCACCGGCATAGGACATGAGGTAGCGTTTGAGAACAGCTTTGCTTTGATATACTCCTCTTCATTATTGAATGTGGACGAGTCCAACGGAGAGACAAACCGTTTCAACATTTCTATGCGGCGCGCCAGCAATGGGCCGTACGTTTCTAGCTCGGATGGTGGCAAGTCCTTGAGAATCTGTTCATAGACCTCGACGGCTCGCAAATGTTTGCCGACAGACGCGCCGGTCTTAGCCGTCAACGCCGCGACGACGACCAACAGAAGCCAGGGTTCATGCATACACAGCATCTAAACAAGAACAATAATAATTAATCAGGTGTCAGCACGGAGTTTTGGCGGGGGTAAGATGAGTATTAGTATCTATTTTGCCGTTTGAGGTGTCATTCCCCTAAGACGATTAGAACTTGTTCTATCCAGTGAAATCCAAATTCTTTTTACAGTTTGTTACCCCAAGCAGTGGAGTCTTCGAGTACTAGATCTTGTGACGTTCACACTCAGGAGATTGCGCTCCACGGTAAATTTTCGAACGTGTGATTGGTGACCTCTCTGCTCTCTGGAGGGTTGAGTAGCGAAGTATGGTGGGGACGAATTCGACATATTCAACAAGCGAACTGCCGTTTCATTGCAAAATATAATTTTTTAAATGAGCCTGAACGAAAGATTTGACTGCAATTTCGATGGAAGAGCATTCATGAAAGGAAAGGCTAGAGGTCAGTAAAATCTGAGTGTAAGACGCTTTGTTTCTGGGCCGGCGTGCTTCATCGTGCCGACAAAGCGTGCGGCACAAAACAATAACGCCCGTCTATTTACTGAGCGATAAGCTTGAGCGTAGCGTGTCGCATGCAAAAAGAATAATGAGCATATATGTTGAAGACCTGAGCATGTCTTGCCTATAATAGAAGCTTACATTAAGGGCTATCCTATAGTGACATAGAATAAAATTTGTGAGGGACCTTTTGACGAAATCAGCATTTGAAACTGAGTAAATAGCTACTTCTACCTTTACATTGAGAGATTTGAGGATATCTTGCAGATTTAAATATGACAGTAGTGTTTCGGTTACTTAACAAAAAAATTTTAAATTGTGCAATTATTGGCAAGTTCAGAACCTTCTCGTCATTAGGATCGTACAATCGACACCCTTATGGGTAAAACAGGTAATAACCAAGAAGATGAACTAATATAACCGTAGGTGTAACCGGTGAGGGGTCTAAGGAGTCGGATCCCCCTGGCTTACCCTCCCCAAGAAGGTCCAGACCCCCTGACCTCGAACCCCCTTTACCTATGAATATAACCGGATTGTCAGTTTAGGGTTGGGAGTTCATGCTGGGTAAAATGAGGACTTGTTCTCCGCCATTAGCGTGTGCGAGTCGTTGTGACCGCAAACCGCAAAAATTGGGTACGAGTCGACGCCTAGGGGTAGATTCTCAAGTGTCTGGGTTACGCTAACTGGAAACCTGAGCGGCCACAATTTATTCACATAAATTTTATTCTGTATTCAATGATCGCAAAATTAATCGGTCTGTTCGCTATCGACAAACATGGGTGTCAGCAGGGGGAAATAGTGATAAAATCACATAGATCATCAATCCGATGGCTAAGGCGACGGTCACAGTTTCGCCTGTTGACTTGGAGCCCCCTGGCGGCGGTGAAGTTGGTAGTTGTGGGGAATAGCCGCAGATGTGACACTCCTCATTCAGTGCCTTGTACTTGGCGAGGAGGTCAGCCGACAGTTTCCTCTCCACTGTTGCCTCGGTCTCACTAGCCTCAGCAAGGAACTGTTGAAAGAATGTGGCGTTGACTTCGACGCCATTTTGGTAGATCAAAACTGCTGGGAAGGATCTCGCGTCATAAAGTTGATTCGCAGGTATGCGCCGGGCGTATTCAAGGAAGTTAGCGGCGAATCCTATATGCGTGTTGACAATGGCGCAGAGAGGAACGTAACGTCCGTTTGCCGCAGCTCGAGTCCAGGACCTAATCGCCGCCTCCACAGCGTCTGCCCACACGCCGAATAAGGGCGTTCGTGAGTAGCCTTTGCTGATGGCCATCTGAACGCGGTCGAGGCTTACATTCAGATTAGCCATCGTCCCGTCAGAGACGACGTTGAAATTTTGAGCAACTGCTTCGGTGAAGTACCTGTTCGCGATGGCGGTCACGTTGGTGCGCAGTTCATTTGCGGCACAGCGGTCGCCGGCGTTCACCATATCATGCCAAGCGTCCATGTCCATCATTATTACGTCGGGGTCGATGTAGACGTAGCCGCAGCTCATATTCATCGTCGACTCCCAAGTACTCTGAAGCGACGACTTGCCCGAGGCAGACCCGCCGCCGATGAAAACGGCCACCGGCATAGGACAAGAAGTCGCATTAGAGAACAGCTTGGCCTTGATATGGTCCTCTTCATCCTTAAACGTGGACGAGTTCGACGGGGAGACGAACCGTTTCAGCATTTCTACGCGGCGCGCCAACTGACGACCGTACGTTTCCAGCTTAGATGTTGGCAAGTCTTTGAGAATCTGTTCGTAGACCTCGACGGCTCTTAAATGTTTGCTGACAGATGCGCCGGTCTCGACCATCAACGCCGCGGTGGCGGCCAACAGGAGCCAAGGTGCATGCATAACAGTATCTAAACAAGAGCAATAGTAATTAATCAAGGTTTTTGGCGGGGGCGTGATGAGTACCTGTTGCCGTTTGGGGTATTATTCCCGAAGGGAATCGGATCTAGTTCTATCCCGTGCAATATCAATTTTTTGACATTTTATTACCCCCAAGCAGCGGAGCCTTCGAGTACCAGACCTCGTAGCCGGGGTACGTTCGCACCCAGGAGATTGAGCTCCACATTAATTTTTGGACTATGAGATTGTGACCTTTTTGGACCTCTCTGCTCTCTAGAGGGTTGGATGGGGCAGATTCGACATATAGGGCAAACGAATCGATTGTCCTATCATTGCTGAACTTAATTATTCAATGAAGCCTGAAGGCAACACTTGACAGCGATTTTGTTGGAAGAGTACTCATCAAAGGAAAAATCAAAGTCCAGTGAAATCAGAAAGCAGTAATGCGCTGCATTTTTGGGCAGGCGTGCTTCATCGCGCCGCGCCGACAAAGAGTGCGGCACAAAAAAATCCCCCTTCTGTTTACTGAGCGATAAATAAGCTTGAGCGTAGCTTGTCGTGGACCCATCACATGCAAAAGGAATAGTGAACATGTATATAGAAGACCTGAGTACGTCTTGGCGTCTGGCTGGCGTCATAAAAATTTTTGTGGGATCGCGCCTCCTTCCCAGAACAGAAAATCCGATTGTATCCAGTGTAAATCTCAATTTTTTCCGCCGCTCCGTAATAGAAACGTATTGCGATCCCAGAATTTGTTGTCAAAGTTGCAGATCCCCCTGGGGACACAAGATCCCCCTCTGCCCAGGCCTCGTATGTTGTCAGCACCGGCAAAGGCTAGAGCGTAATATCCTTCGTATACGAGAGCAAAGGATTGAAGCTTTTGCATCTATGCTGATATCTCATATTTTTCGTCCCACTTATATCTCTGATTTTCTGTTTTCGACAGCTCGCTTGTTTACTGCTGTTTACTGTGCAATAGTAAAATTAAACAAGGCTTTTTTAAAACTTCTTCATATTAGTGAATACCTAGTCAGTCAGTGAGTGTTTACATTGTCACATTTGTGCCCAAATAAACTACTGTAGCCTTGGGAAGCGGGGATCCGAACATTTGTATGTGCACTGTGGAGCAGTTGCTTGCAGCAGAGCGACAATTTTTACATGCAAATCGCGCAAGACGAAGCGAAGCAAAGACGCGAAGAATAAATAAGGCAAACATTACGTATAGATTTATCTACGATCAATATAATGACGGCGAACAGAACTGCAATAAAAAACGGGCGGAACATGCTCGCTCTCAACAAAGACAGACTCATATTCGATAACGGTGTACAAGTAGAGTAAAATAAAGAACATTTTGTGTTTTTTTCTTTGAAGAACTCAGGCAAACTCAGTTGACCAACAGTGGTCACCTGTAGTCGATCAGCGAATTATTGTTTTAATACCCATAGTATGCTACAAAGCAATGCACGCTGAGTAAAAGATATTCATCCGGATGTCGCAGCCGATTCGAGCCAACGTTGATAAGTCTCTCTCATTGGAATCACGAGCTTTTCAAGATGCGCGACTTCTGAATGTAGGGTACGGTTGCGTTCTTCCTGCTTGATGCGCTCTTGCTTCTGCAGCTCGTAGTAGGCCTTGCGCTTTTTACGCGATTTTTTTGACGCTTCGTTGTTACGGTCGCGTAGGCTGCGTTTGGAAGTCGTCGGATATGGAGTGATGCTTGAAGAGCGCGACGACATTGATGGCGATGGAGCATCGGACGTTGTTCCCACTGAACTGATACTCGCTGGGGTCTTTGGCATCTAGAATAAAGGACTTTCAATTTCATATATGTACTTCAGACACTGTACAGATGTCGGCCAGAAAAGTATATCTGGTAATTTCATTCTTGCATGGTATCTAATCTGAATGGTAACTATAAACCAACCAGGAAAAGGGGTTTGGTCGTGAAAGAAAGTACTTAATCCATAGAAATCGCAGATTTTATACTTTTAGATGGACCCTAACAGCTAAGCAACGACATCATCCAAAGATCCTTGTGCTATTAAATGTAAGCTATTGAATGTAAGCGAAAGCGAAACAAACAATTTCAGCTACCAGCAGAAACGGACACTATCTTTAGTATCTTATGTCTGGGATTCATCAGCGTTCGGATGGGGGTGGGACACAACACAAAGTACAGCTTATCGATTACCCCATGGTGCACCCCTCGACTATACTTTGCATTATGCCCGATCCCAGCCCAGCAGTGATGACTACGGCCCCTGGAGGGCGGCGTTTATACCCCAGTGTGCTCGAAAATGCAAGTCAAATCCGCGCGCGCTGCAATTACAATCTGTCACAATACAAGATGATGGGTCTCCCAACCATCTCTTAGTGGCACATCTAAGAAAACCAACCTCATTTCTGGACGCCTGCCCACCAGACTGGTTCACATTGCTGCTGGGCGGCGTTATGTACGGCTCCAAATCAATGGTTGGTTCAATGACGTCCTGGCCGTCAGAAGATGTTTCATCAACCATATCCACATCTTGAAGGAGTCTGTCCAGGATCCCATCCAGGATCTTGTCATCCGACTTAAATGAGAATCACAACGGTAAAAAGACATAAAACAATTTTTTATTGAGGTTAAGATTGGAAGGAGGCAAAAAAAAGAGTGTTACAGATGCGTCGATCTAGCAATTTTGGAATTGATATCAGCACTTAGTCTCGGCATTTGTTTAATCGGTATCGGTCCAAAATTATATTGCAAGGTCAAACGGTGCCATTGTACATTTATTGAGTTTGCGCAGGGTCATACCATGCTTAGCTGACTCCCTTAGACAGGCCGGATTAAGGGAAGGGGTGGGGGCTGAAGCTAGGGGGGGAATCTCAGAGGGGCTCCTTCAGCACTGCCCAGGGCAGACATGGGCACCGGTTTGGGCTTGGGGGCATACCTGTAACCGGGGGGGGTCTAGGGGGGGGGGGGG
>JAQGAX010000718.1:0-14514 GCA_034698105.1 Plectus exinocaudatus
ATTTCTGGGAAATGGTTTGGCAAGAAAATTCCCGCGGAATTGTTATGCTGAATCGGGTTATCGAGAAAAACGCCATAAAATGCCATCAATACTTCCCTGAAGAGGCGCTGAGCAGGAAGTTGATTTTGGAGTCGTTTGTGATCACTCTGACCGCGGAGCACATCACGCCCCACTTCGTAGTACGCCAACTGCAAGTTCGCAGACGCAAAGGGGAAGAAGATGAAGGACACGACTCTAGCGCTAGCGATTCGAGCTCCAGCCCTGACGAGGTCTGTATTCTCGTTGACAGCTGCGCTTTATTATTAACACGGTTTTAATGATCGAAAAGAGTTATCGTCATTCTTCCGAAGTCCGAATTTTCTCGCACGTTTTACATACAGTTACCGAAAATGTATATTCTCGTTCGAATATTAATACTTGGTAATTTTTATGAAAAACGGAAAAATTCGGACGTTGGACAAAACATAAGTATTTGCACAATATATATAATTATCACGTTTGATAATCTGGTAGATAATTCTTGACTTTTTACTCCTGAAGAAGAAGCTGCAGAGTATCTGCTTCTTTCAAATAACTTTTGTACTTCTTCGCATTGCTCGCTCCATCATATTGATCCGACCCATATTCCAGGATGATGCTTTTGACACTGGTGACGTTCGTCAGGTGTCGCACTACCAGTTCACCACTTGGCCGGACTTTGGCGTTCCGCAGTCGACCGAAGACTTTCTAGAGTTTCTTTACGAAGTGCGCAAAAGCGGGCTGCTCAATTGCGAGGAATACGGCCCGCCTGTAGTGCACTGCTCGGCCGGTATTGGTCGATCGGGCACCTTCGTCATTGTCGACGCAGTTTTAGTAATGGTAAACTAAATCTTAACTTAAACTAGCTCCATTTTAACTGTCAATTCTCAACAGGTGGAAACTGGCGCCGATGTGCAAAGCGTCAATCTGTGCGATTTGGTGCTAGAGCTGCGCAAGTCGCGCATGGGCTTGATTCAAACGATGGAGCAGCTGCGGTTTAGCTGGAAGGCTGTTGTCGACGCCATCTCCGAAGAAAGATGGGTACGTGTCGGCGGCGGCTATTGTGTTGGACTTTTGTGTATTCTACCGTTTGCAGCGTCCGTTGATGGAGGCGACGTGCACGAGTCAAATCGAGTCGCGTTCGGCCAGAGGACGTTTGAACCGCGCCATGGGCAACCAGCTAACAACGGGCGATCACTGCGTGTCGGTGGACGAAAGCGTTCTGCATCAACGGTCCGTCGTTGACATGCCGGACCCCAAGTCGAAGAGCGCGCGCGTTGGCGTCACCAATCCCATGGGCGTCACCAAACGGCGGTCGACGTCGTTGGCGGGCGACGACCGCAGTCCGCCCGTCAAACGGCGCGACGACCACGACAGCGAAGACGACGGGGAGCCCCCGCCCGCTGAAGATCCGTCGTTCAGTGGTTCTGGTTCTGGCTCTACGACGAACGTCAGGTAATGGACACAGGTAGAAAGGGACGAGTCCGTTGATCCGACGAGCGCCGTCGTTGCAGCAAGAAGAACGATGATCGACGACGGAAAGTGCAGGAAATGGCCGCTCGGATGCGCCAATCAGAGCAGCGACTGCTGCACGAGCGCCGTCTGTTCGGCGTGCGACTTCCCAGCGTGGCGGCGTTGAGCGCCGGCGCTGCCGTCGTCGCCGCCGTCGCCTTCTTATGCTACTACCGCTTGTGAGCGCGCCTCTTCTTCGCGCCGTCGTTCGCCTATTTGTTGTTGTAACCAATACGTCGTCTCGCCACCCCTCGTTTGGTACTGGTATAAGCTATCTGTGAGCTGAGAAGTTTTTCATCAGTAACAATCCAACAAGAACAGCATTATTGTGGTGTCTTGCTTCGTTTTAGTACGTGTACTCAACTCTTTCGTTCCATGCAAAGCTTGTGGGCTTCTCCGGGCGGATAAATATGACTATTGCTGATGTGTTATACGTGTACGTACGCAGACCGAATGAATACGAATACGGACCTGATTCATCAGTTTGTGTTGTTCGGCCGACGGTTGAAATAAACTTTAACGCTCTTTGTGCGTGTACTTATAACCGGACGCGATATCTGTGTTGAAATCACGACCTCTGCTGACGCGTCGATTACCAAGAAATGGCCGCGGGACACTCGCAAGAGAGAGAGTTTAGGTGCATCCATTTGTGCGGTGAACGATGGTCATGTTTGGCACCAGTTCTAATACATTTGGCGCCCGCCCAAGCTCATTGTTCGGGGCCAGCAACACTACTGCCGTCGCTACCGCTGCCAATCATAACCCAATGAACGATGTCGAGGTCTGGCTGATGAGCACATTTGCATGCGAGCAGTTGGCATGAGTTTTGCAACTTTCAGGTGGTTTCTCCTCCAGATGATGCGGTTCAAAAGATGAAGTTCAACCCGGGCGGTGGTGTAACTGAACCGACGTTATTAGCAGCTGGTAGCTGGGATAATCTGGTACGAACCACTAGCCCGGCTAAATTTTTCTTTTTGACAGTGTATACAAGCCTGACTTTGCTCTTAGGTGCGGGTATGGCAAGTGAACGAGAATGGACAGACTGAGCCAAGAGCGCAGCAAAATGTGCAAGGACCGGTGTTGGATTTGGACTGGTCCGATGTGCGTTCATTTCGTTTGCGAGTACCTGCATACAGTTGCAATAATGTTTCAGGACGGATCGAAGCTTTTCATTGCCAGTGCCGATAAGCAGGTCAGGGTATGGGATCTCGCGTCCAACCAAATCGCCGTCATAGGAACGGTAATCATTCACTTTCGCAATTGAACTTTGGATCCGTTGTACTTTTTCGTTGTAAAATTGTCAGTGCATCCGGCATTGTCTTCGTCGGCTATTCTCACTGTATTAAACAATGCGCGACACTTTTAGCACGATCAGCCAATCAAGTCGTGTCACTGGGTGAAGGCGCCGAACTACAGCTGCCTGATGACAGGCTCGTGGGACAGAACGCTAAAAGTGAGAGTGCTTTCCCACGGAAAAATGTGCGTGCGTCATAAGACGGCGATCGTTTAGTTTTGGGATCTGAGACAGATGCCGACGAATACGGCGCTGGCAACTCTCCAACTGCCGGAACGTGTCTTCTGTGCCGATGTGGTCAGTGGCTTCGCTCTTTTCATTTTGATTGCGTGCGCGCGGTGATGGGCGGTCTGTTAGGCTGGTGGCGTTGAATATGAGTGCCGTTTTCGACGCGTCTGCTTGGCTTCCGGCATGTATGACGCGCCGAGCGCTTCACCGACCCAGCTGCTGCAGAGCGAAGACGGACTGGTTGGTCTGCTCGCCGTTGTTCGCCACCGCCGTCGATGGCGTGTCCTAGGCGTGGTGTGTCGGGGGATGTCGTCGCAGTTGTGCACGTGCAACGGAGCCAAGCGCATGCTCTTGGAGCTGCGTGTCGTTGAAGACGGTCCGACCGAGTGGACGTGCTGCAGTTGCACTGGCGCGTGCCCGACGTGAATGGCACCGTCGCCGTCTCCTGTGAAGCGCGGTTCCGCGCGCTGTGGGCGGTCGGGAGTGGGATGGAGACGACGTCGGAGCTGAGTGGAAGCAATGGTTGACGGGGCTCGAGCTGAATACGTTCAAGCGTTAGTAGCTGCGCGGCGTCGGTCGAGCCGGTTGCGTCTGTTTATTTGTCCGCTTCCATGACATGACGATTAGCGTTTCACTCTTGGCCGCTAATGAAGAAGAATGGCTTGGCACCATCCTGGTCGCTGCTCGGCGCTCAACTGATCGTCGATTGTTGACCGGCGTTGCCCTCAATTTCGCTTCGGTGTTCTCTGTCATGTACCGCTGTACCGCAGCCGAGATCGGCAGACGGCCAGACGATCTGTGATCGCTCTCGCTCTCGACGATGTCGGCGGTGCTGCGCCGCGTCCAACCGTATACTTGGTGTACACGGGTGTGGGCGCGGCGTCGGACGAAATGTTGTCGGCGATGATTGCGGGAGTGCTGCACACGACCCACAATTACGATTATGTTAGACATGCGTGCGGCGATGAAGCGCGTGCTGACTGCGTCCGCACAACGTTGCCGACGGATTAATGCTCGCCGACCGCAACTCGCTGACGTTGCTGAAGCCGGCCGTCGCGCTCAGCGGCAGGATAGGCAACGCGGCGTAACAGATAGTCACCGACTCGATGACGCTAACCGAGAACTTACTGTACGGCTCCTGCAAGCATTCGACGTCCCCCATGGCATTTCCTCCGAGTGATCGATGACTGATTGCGTTCGGATCGGTCGAATAGACGAGCCACTAATTGCGTTGATAGTCGTGCATCTGAGGGAAACGAATAAATTGGCGCCATTTACCTCACTATTGAGCAATCAGTCGGCCTTTCAGTCGTATCCAATGGGTGTGGTCGGACTGGCCAATCGACAGGTGAAGATCTTCAATCTCGAGAATCAGCCACAAGAAGTGAAAACCATTGAATCTCCTCTCAAGTATCAGGTGCGAAGTTTTGTTCGTCCGTTCATTTGCCTTGGTCAACTGCTCATTTCAGCATCGCTGTATATCGATCTACAAGGATCGAAACAATGGCATTCCAACTGGATTTGCTCTCGGCTCGATTGAAGGTTGGTTATGGAGCCAACTGAATTTATTTTCACTGCATTTATGTTTGCAGGTCGAGTAGCGATTCAGTACGTGGAAGCAGCGAACCCGAAGGACAACTTCACCTTCAAATGTCATCGATCTCCCGAGCTCAATAACGGCTATCAGGACATTTTTGCTGTACACACGCCCGCTCGTGTTACATGTCACTGATGAGGTGCTTTGTTCAGGTGAACGACATTGCATTCCATCCGCAGCACGGGACGCTGGCGACGGTTGGATCGGACGGGCGTTTCTCGTACTGGGACAAGGACGCGCGCACTAAGCTGAAGACGTCGGAAGCGCTGCAACAGCCGATCACTAGCTGCTGCTTCAACGCGGGCGGCCAGATATTCGCCTATGCCGTTGGCTACGACTGGTCCAAGGTCTCGTATTTTAGTCCCTTTCCTCTGCCGTTTTCGGGCGCGTTGTAAAGTTAAAGTGCGGCGGTCGTTGGGGATTGATTTGCGACCTACTTAGAGATAATATTTCAGGGCCACGAGCACTACAACCCGCAGCTCAAGAATTATATCTTCCTTCACGCGTGCAGCGAGGAAATGAAGCCGCGACAAAAAACTAAGTGATTGACTGTTAGTGTCGTTATTGCTGTCAGACCCTTTGTGTTTCACGCTGCCGGTCGCCTCTGTACTGTACACTGCACTCAACTTTGTGGACTTCAGTAAACTTTAACGCCAAGGTAATACGACTGAAACAAGGCATTTCGAACGAATCAACGAGAAAGCGATGAGAGAAGCGACGATAGTAGAAAGGCGAGCGGCGCGCCGGTAACTGTTTGAAGCAGTGCTCAAGTGGACGACGGGCGATTACCCCACACCGAGAACTGTTGGAAAGGCGCCCACTCAGAAGAAGCAGAGTGCTACCGGCGGACGATAAAGGGAGCAAGCAAGACACGTCTGTGGCGCTGAGAAACCATACGAGCACGCGAATATCAATCAGCACACATAGTCGGCTCATGACCTGCAATGTAACAACAGTAATAGGACTCCCATATGTTCAGTAGTGGCCAGCGCAACAAAACAGCGACAGTTTTGGTGCAACACAAGCCGGGTCTGCCTGCAGCGAAAGGGACAGTCCCGTAATGACCAAGTATGCGTGGACGCGTGCTGGGGCGAGGCTAGCAGCGCCGGGGGGCGGCGGTCGACATCATTTTCCGCCCGTGCCCGTGTCGCACTGCAGCAGTCGTACGATCGACGGGTCCGACTTGGCGCCTTCGACGAACTCATCGATCGACAACTTCTCGTCGCGGTTCTTGTCCATCTGGCGGAAGATCTTGTCGGTGCGCTTCTCGGGCGTCGACTCGTCGTCGGGCATTTTCATCACTGACCCGACCATTTTGTAGATGGCCTAGACATCGGCGGCTTAGCTTGCACCAGCGCCCAGAAACACGCGACTTACCGTCACGATCTCCAGCATTTCCTCCCTCGAGATGTAGCCATCGTTGTCGAGGTCGTACATCGAGAAAGCCCACTTGAGTTTCTGCTCTAGCTTGCCGCGGCTTGTCACAGAGAGGGCGCAGAGAAATTCACGAAAGTCTATTGAACTGTCGCCGTTGGCATCAAAAGTCCTGAAGACGTGCTCGGCAAATTTGCTCGCATCGCCGTAAGGGAAGAAGCTGCAAAAATCGCGCATGATTCAGCTGAGTAGCTCAATTATTTGTTGTTTACTTTGAGTAGATTTTCTTGAATTCCTCGACGCTCAGATGCCCACTAGGGCAGTCCTTGAGGAAACCCTTGTACCACTCCTGGATCTCGGCTTCAGTGAACTCTGTATTCGAGCGCAGGTCCTCGATCACCTCGGGCCGCAACTTGCTCCCCTGCTTGCCCATCGCAAAAGGCGACGGTAGGGTTGTCAAGAAAACGCCTTCAATTGAGCATATTTCATGATCAAGTCTCAAAGTTTTCAATATCGAACAACACTGCCTAGATTTTATTCGTTTTCGCTTAAATGAAGCCTAGAATTCAACCGCTAGAACGTTTTTTGTCAATTTTGTCGCGTTGAACAAACAATATTTGATAGCCAGGCTTTCCCTGCTGCTGCAGTAAATTAGTGTTCAGGAGATGAGAAGAGCGCTGGAAAGGGCGTTGGAGATGAGTGAGGCGGCTAATCAACTGGCTGGCCTAGCGAACGCGACGAATGAGGCAGGGCGAGCGACCAACGCAGGGCGGACGATGCTCGGCGCGCGGCGTCGACGGACGGCGGCCACGAATCGACGCTTTGGATGCGGCGATCGCTTCAGCGCGTAAAACTGCGCGCCGCCGTGGCCGAGCGCGGATCAGGGCAGGCCGCCGGGTTCGCTTATTTACCAGAGACGGGCGCGATTTTCGCCGCTAAGGACGCCCACCGTCCCCTGCGACTCAATCTGGCGGACCACAACGCCGACTCGTCCGCCTGATTCGATTTGGGCGACGATCGCTGATGGTGAGCAGCCGCTGATAAGGCGGCGCACGGGGCAAAGCCGCGGCCAAAGTAGACGACTTGCCCCATCTCCGCCGCCGACCGCGCACCTACCTGCGATTGGATGGCTCGACGGCCGGCGGCTCGATTAGATCGCATTGATCGGCGGACGGCGCGGATATCGGCCATTTAGGTGCCCCGTGTCTTCGTCCCGTCCCGTCGAGAGAAACCCGACGCGCCGGCAGCCGGCGCTCGCGGTGCTTCCCTCGGCGGCCGCGACCCCCTCGAGTTCTCGGTCGAACGACGTGCAACAGGTAGCAGCAGCCAGCCACTGGCATTCTCCGACTCCAGCAATGCTCACATTTGCATTTTTGCTCAGCAATTTAACGTTTTATACGTGCTATTCAAATATCGCATACGCGCCGAATACAAAACCTTCACGTCTGGTAAGAAAATTGCATATGGACGCAAGAAAACGATCTCCACATAATACACATGTGTCGATAAACGGAAACACATAAAGTAAAGAACGAATGATGGGCGCGAGAAAGAATGTCTGGATGATTTTTGAACGAATGTATGGTAGCCAAAAATGGAACGATGACATTATATGCGCACAACGCCCAACCGAACGTCAACGTAAAAGCAGACAGAGTTACCGAAAAATTTCCGTGCAAAAAAATGACAAGCTGACGGTGGCGGAACGACAAGTGGCACTCCGGCTCTCATCCAGCTTGTCGCTATCGCTCAGCACATCGACACACAGCTGGATGGACACGCAGCAACAACTGTCCCACTTTCAGACCGCGAGAATGCGCGTTTACACAGCAAGAAGAATAGCGTGCAATTTAATCGGTAGACTTGTGCGGCAGAGAACCGTAAAAAAGTTGTTGCTGAGGTGCAAACAGCGGTTGAGAACTCCCTGGTAGCAGACGTTATCACGAAGGACGACCAACGGCCTCGTGAGCCAACGCGGACACAGCGACGCGCGCAACGACTGCACGTCGTCAAACAACTAGCTGAATGGCCGAATTACTGGCCGTACTAAGTGACCCATCACACTACGGTCGCCGACAAGATAGCTGGGGGTTAGTAGAGCAATAGAAAGTTGGGCTGGCAGCTACGACCATCAGACGATTACGCACGACGGTCACGCAGGGGACAATGAGAGACAGACGTCCTATGTGGGAACATATTAACGGCGTAGTGACACTTTTTCGGTTGCAAACAGCGCACAAAATTGTAGTTGAGGGGAGTCAAAAAGCGAAGAACACGGCCATGTGGTCGGATGAGAGAACGCCGACGTCGGACGAGCAGTGGAGGGAACGCAGTGGAGCAATCGACCACCACGCCTCCCCGAACATTTTGGCAGACCGGACGCGCGCACGATCGACATCGATGGCGCACAGCAACGCGAGAACTTGGATACATGGCGAGCACACGTCGTCACTTCTTCACCTCGTTTGTCAAGATCTGAAACGTCAGCGATTACCATCGGACCGTCTGATGTACGCACGAAGACCAGTTATTCACCTGGAATAGTTCCTTATCGGCCAAACAGCCGTCGACAAACTCCTTCAGGGTCAACTCCTTGTCGTTATTTACGTCCATTTTCTCGAAAATCATTTTGGCTCGCTTTCGTGGCGAGTCGTCGGCCGACTTGGTCACTTCTGGACCGAGCATCTCGTAAATCGCCTGCAAACGAGCGTCAGTCACTGTGAATCATTTTCTGTTTGTGCTAGCCCCCGTGCATCGCGGCTCACTGGCATCAGCGTCATCAACTACGATCAAACACTATCTATGCCAATTTTGGCGACAACGTTGGCTTATTCAGCGAAAGAGCGGAAACACCAGCAGTGGGCAGTTCGATTATTGCATCGGGAAGTCGTCAGGGCATGCCGAAATCGCCAGCCCCCTCCATTTCCGAAGTGGCGCGACGCATAAGCAGTCGTCGTCTCTGGAGGGAGTCAGAAATCGACCGCCAAGCGCCCGATTTGTGGGCTTCCGGCGCAGCGGCCGGCCGAGGTGGCGGCGCTCGTCCAACCGACCCCTTTGGCCCGCTGGCCCGCCCACCTCAGCTACACGCACGTTAAAGGAAGCGGACCACTAGTTGAGCCCGGGCAAACAAGATGGCGACCACGCGCGTCAGCTCGTTAATTAAGACGACCGGCGAGAAATCGGAGACGTCGGCAAATTTCCGGCTTCCCGCCTCGTCCCGTTCTTCGGCGCCTCGGACGGCAGGGAGGAGCGAATCGATGCGGGTGCGATGGGCCGCGACCGCGCCGTGACGCATGACACCGCTCGTCGGCCGAGCAAAGGAGGCGCACCTCGATGATCTTGATCATCTCCTTCTCGTCGATCGTGCCGTTGCCGTCAATGTCGTACATGCGGAACGCCCACTCCAGTTTCTGCTCGGGCGTGCCCGAACTGGTCACGTTGATGGCCAGCAGGAACTCCTTGAAGTCGATGAAACCGCTGTTGTCCGTGTCGAACGTGCGGAACACGTGCTCGCAGAAGCCCTCCGCCGAGCCCGACGGGAAGAAGTCCTTGTACACCTTGATGAACTGCTCCTTGGTCAGGTGGCCCTTGGGACAGTCTTGCTGAAAAAGACACTCGTATCAGTCGCTGATCAGCGCTCTGTTTTATGCGATGCAATCAGTCGACCAGTTGAACGACGGAAACATGTAGATGCTCCCTGCTGTTCTGTACCTCCAGCCCCCAAGTGCACGATAAGACATGCGAGCCGGCGAAACGGCGCGGCGATCGTAAAGTTGAAATGGAACGACGGACGCTCATCTCGATACAAACGACGCAATCTTCAATCGACCATTTGGCGGCACCGACGCAGATCGCGCGATCTCTGGCAGCAGCCAGTAAGCAGGCGCGATGAACACCGAAGAGCAATCGCTATTGTGCACCAGTCATTCGAACAAACGATCGACAGCAAAAGCAAACAGACGGATTAGCGCGTTGTTAAGTCGACAGCCGTGCGCGCAATAGTGACGTACCACGAATCCCTTGTACCACTCCTTGATCTGCTCCTCGGTGAAGTTAGTATTCTTCTTGAGGAACTCGAGATCCTCCTTGGACAGCTTGGGCTTCGACCCTTTGAGACCCATGGCAGTCGGTGGTCGAGTGGTCGGTGCGTTCGCCGGGCTGTTTCGGCCGTCGATAGGAACACAGGCGATACACCGTCGCTGCTCGGGCGTCGCTCAATGCCGTCGCCGTCGCGCCTAAAACGCCACACTGTGGTTGCGCGGCGCGAAACGCGTTTCATCGCCGAGCCGATCGCGCGTCAGCCGGTCCCATCGTTCCGCTGCACTCTTCTCCAACAATCAAAACAGTCGCCACAAACGACCGAGGCCTGCATGCCACGCCAAGACGACGATCAAACACCCCGCGCACTCAAACAGCACCGCCCAATCCTCCAACAATATGCGCTAACACAACATTCGTCAAATGACGACTAGCTACAGAGAAAAAGCCGCAAAGTAACAATCTATGAACAGCCAGATGTTGGGGGCCAAAGGCGATCCTTCGATGACGTCAATGAAAGACTGCCACCTTTGGAACATGGATGGCGGACGCACGACGCAACCAGTATTGCAACGAAAAGATGCTGCGAATAGAGCGCCGACGACAGCGAACGACTGCACGTTGACGTCAAAGGAGGATGACCATTGGTGCATTTACACTCGCAACCAAACTGACTACTAGCGTGATGAAGACGATACGGAATACGGCGCCTAGAAGAAGTGAGGCGCGCAGAACGAGTGCGATAAACTAGCGCGGCGCCGTTGGAAGCAGCGGGCGCAGGACATATTGATTCGTGTATTCCGCCAGCGCGGTCTAGGCGAGCACGACGACGCCGAGGTGCTCCATGCGACAGCCGACAGACGGGTTAACGGGTGTCCCGACCGCTTACGCGCCGCTAATCAGCTCGTCGGCGAGCAAAACGACTTAGCGCCCATTCAATTAGGCGGCCAAGCCTCAAACAAAGCGCCGGTAGCGGCCGCAGTCCGACGTACAAGACGCCAGCCGTCGTCGTCGACTGTGGGCACTGGTCGCATCGATCGGCAGAAGCGGGCCCAATCGCCGGTCCGCCGAATAGCCATGCCAGCGACGAGGGACGCAGCACACTGCCAGCAATCGGCGGCGACGTCTCAACTGCCTCCGCTTCGGCCGAGGCGTCCGTCGAGTCGCCCACAAGTACTCGATCACCGATGACGCAGCTAAATTCGGACGGCCGCGCCTAATATCGTCAACGTCTTTTCGACGCTAATCAATGGAAACGGTGGCGCGAAATTTGGTTTTTGCCAATCAATTAGCGGCGGGGTGCGCTAGCCGCTGCGGCTGCCGGTCGCTGCAATGACGGGCGGAGTTGCGACGGACGCCAGCGGACGGCTCGGAGGCGCGCGACGACACGGCCGACATGACAGGCGGCGCGACCGAGCAAAGCAAAACGCAGGCAGCGCTGATAAGGCACCTGATGACGCAGGAGACGAGATATGCGCCGACCGACCGAAATCACGCGCCATACGAGGGCCGGGCCGAGATGCCTCGACCAGTGCTGCGGCTCGGGCGACTACTCGGATCCGCCGGACAGAGAGGAAGACTGCGGCACTAATCGATACACGAACGAGCGCACGTCTGTTCCTCTGCGCAAGTATGCACCGCCGCTTCGTCGACATCCCGAGAGACAAAGCTCTGGCCACCGGCGTTATTAGCGCTACGACCGTCTCTAATTACTTCAGGCCGCAGTCGCCCCGCAAACGGGCTGGCTGGCCTTTGGCATCGGCCGAACACGCCGCATCCGTCACCGGCCAACTCCATTCGTCGGGCATGGTCGCCACTCCGACCCGACCTTTTCACCGCAGCATCAGCAATTCATGAGCGAGGGACGAAGCCGCCGACTCGCCCCAACAACCGCCGCCGGCAGCAGCACCTATACCCTTGGCTACGCAGCGCAGTCAAAACGTCGTTCAATTTGTTTGTCGAGCACTCGTCGTTGACACGCGAAGCTGGAAAGCAATTGAATAACGGTGTCCGAGTGTGCAGGCAGCCGTCATGGCCGGCACAGAATCGATACAAATCGAGTGACGGCATTGTTTTCGGTGGTGACCGGTCAACCTGAGCAACATGGTGACGCGCCAGTTGGAAGACACGCGCTCCACGCGAGCGCACAACGGCCAGACCGGCTCAATCAGCGTCGATACATGATCGATTCGGCTTCGAGCACGGCTGCCGTCGACCAATCAGGCCCGACGGCGGATCTGACGCACGAAGACCAACGCCGCATACGGCCGCTATGCAGCGCGCCGCCAGAAACAGCAAATGCCGCAAACCGCCACAGCACGGTCACACACTCACCGTGTGCGTGCGTGCGCTCGGGGGCGTCGACTGTGCGGCGCGTGCTCAGAGCGCCGAGTCCGTCGGTCTGCTCGGCTTCCTTCAACCCCGCCCGCGCCTTCTACGTCAGCCACTCTGGCCACCGACTCGCCGCTGGACCCGATCCAACTACTTCTTCAACTGCCACTCAAGTCTACGAATCGATCAGCCGAATCGCGCGCAAAGCACTGATGGCGGCCGGCTGATGGTCGTGCCGCGCACGAGGCATCCGACTCGGTCTAAACAGCCGCAGGTCCCGGGTGGAAAATCATGACACCGTCCATTCGTTGAACTGAATTTCAACATTGGAATGACTCAAATATACTGTGCTTTGATGTGTGTGCGGTGTTTGTGTGTATGGACCATAGCAACCATACAGACTGTATACTTTTAGTAAGTCTTTTGCTTGTGCTGTCTTTGCAAAAAAAACTACGATCTATCGTCTCTGACGAACAGCCGAACACATTAGTTGAACAAGATGGAATTGGATGAGATGAAGCAGAACTATACGATGGCCAGGGAGACGGCGCTGCTCGGGCAGTACGACACCGCGGTCATCTTCTATCAGGCGTGCATCGCGCAAATCGCCCGTTACGTTCCGCTACTCGGCGACCAGCCGCAGCGCAAGCAGGAATGGCTGAACGTAATTGCATTTTGCATATCTGTACTAACATTCTCACAAATAGCAATATAGGCTCGCGAGGTGCTGCAACGCGAGTTGGATGATGTGAAGAAGATCATGGGCATTGTGGCTGATCTGCGCTCATTGCCCCTCGGCGGTGGCGGACGTCTCGATGATGATCGGAATGACTTCTCGCCGTCCGAATTCCTCAACGACTTTTACGAACCGCCGCGCGATCCTGACGTCTGGGCGCCGCCGCCTCCGAGGCAGTACACATCCAAGTAATGCTCGCATTGATTGTTCCGATTTACCTTGGTTGTATGGTATTTTGCAGGCCAATGATGACTCGGGGCGGTACTGGCAGCATCGCTCGGAACCGTGGCGGGTCGACGGGCAACCTGCTGCGCCGCGGTGCGTCCAATGAACAGTCTAAGGGAGCAAAGCCGACCGCAAGTGGCACCATGCGCAAGTCGACCAGCCAGAGCGGATTGAACAGCGCGCCGAAGAGGGCGAGCTCGACCGGCCGGCTTAACAAGTCGCCGTCGGGCAAGGAAACGCGCGAAAAGGGCTCCGACGGCTCTGTCGACTCCAAGGTACGCCGCACATTTACAGTTTGAACCGTCTTTCTTATCCTTGACTCGTGCAGGAAGAAGAAGAAGGTCGCTTTGAATCGAGCGGTTACGATAAGGACTTGATCGACACAATCGAGCGTGACATTCTCGTACGCGAGTTGAACGTCAAATGGTGAGTGTTGGTGCATTTGTCCGTCTTCACTTGCTGGTCTATTTCCGCGCCTGCAGGACTGACATTGCCGGACTGGAAGACGCTAAGAAATTGCTGGAGGAGGCTGTCATTTTACCAACATTGATCCCCGAGTTCTTCAAGGTACTTGTGGTTCAGATTGATCTTAACCGTCGTGAGCGTCGTTCAGGGTATTCGCCGTCCGTGGCGCGGCGTATGCATGGTGGGACCTCCGGGCACGGGCAAGACGCTGTTGGCCAAAGCGGTCGCCACCGAGTGCAAGACGACGTTCTTCTCGGTGTCGTCGGCGACGCTGACATCCAAGTACCGCGGAGACTCGGAGAAGCTCGTTCGGCTGCTCTTCGAAATGGTGCGGCGTGAATTGTTCTTCATAATATTTACAATTCAACTGTTTCAGGCGCGCTTCTACGCGCCATCCACCATTTTCATCGACGAAATCGACAGTGTGTGCAGTCGACGAGGTGGCGAAACTGAACACGAAGCGTCTCGTCGCGTCAAATCCGAGCTCCTCATACAAATGGACGGTACGTTGCTATACTCAATCATGACCACTAGCATGAACATGAATTGTTTGAAAATTCGAGTTTGAAAAGTTTGAATTTTGAAGTGAACTTTGAAGATGAGTTTGAAAATTGAAAAATTTGAAAATTTTCAATGATTTCAAGCTTTCACCGAATGTGCTTGAATTTTTTTGACACAATGCTTGAATAAAAATTT
>JAQGAX010000719.1:0-14501 GCA_034698105.1 Plectus exinocaudatus
CGAGTAAATTTTCATTCGATAAAAAGCAATTTTACTACTGTTCTGTGAATCATTGCAGGGATTGCATATCCGTTCTTGCATATCTTTAATGATTAATTTTTGAACGAACCGATCAATTCACTTAACGAGTCCATCAATAATCCCTCTATAAACAGGTGAAACGGGACAAGCGTACGAAAATGGAAAACGGAAAGGAATCGGAAAGTGCCGATTCGAGCGATCCTGGATCGATGCTGCGCGTGCACTGGGGCAGAGCGAAGAAGAACTGCGGCAGCAGTGCGACGAGCAGCGTTCGATCGTCCGTCGTTAAGGCCAACGTGGTCGACGGCTCCCTCGTCGTTCACTCGAATGGCAGATACATACGAAAACAGGTTGGATTACTGTATCTGCGGATCAGTGTGCAAAAACATTTCAATAGGCATCGTCACGTAGTCTGATCGTCGAAGGGAACAACGTGCACCGAATGGCTAATGGTTCGAGCGAACTGCAGACCAAGTTATCCGAGAACCTGCTGCTGACGCCAAATACAAAGCATACCGTCAAGTCTGCGAGTGTGCAGCGATTCATCAGCCGCGGATCGGGAACGTCTACCGAGAATAGTCCGCGATCGTCGGTAGTGCGCCAAACCAGCTGCCTGTCGAATTTGGAACGCACGAGCAGTCAGATTACGGTGCTCGAGCCCGGCGACGGCAATGACGAATGGAGTCGGAAACGGTCGCCGTCGATGAACAGCGGCGCCTGGAGACGACTCGGTCTGGCTCGGCGTAAACAGACGATGAAGGAGCGGTCGCGCCACCTGATGAAGTACGTGCAGGAGCAGCGGGCGGCGCGCACCCTCGGCATCGTCGTCGGCGCATTCGTCGCCTGTTGGGCGCCCTTCTTCATCTTCCATATTCTGGTCGTGGCGTGCGAGGACTGCTTCGCCAACAAGGATCTCATCTTCACCGTGCTCACATGGCTTGGCCATGTCAACTCGATGCTGAACCCGCTAATCTACAGTCGCTTCAGCAGGGAGTTCCGTCGCGCCTTCAAGCAGATCCTTACCTGCACCGGCGAGCACCGCATGAACACCGCCATCAACTCGCCTTTCAACTTGGTCTTCGCGCAGCTCATGTCCATCACGCACGTTCGCGAGGAAACGCCCAACCAAAACCTATCTCGCAGCAAAGAAGAGCTCAATTGAGGCCAATGCGCCACCTTACGACGAGTACCGTGTTCATAGTCGCAGTTCCAATTCGTACTGACAAGACATATTAGTTTTACGACTGTTCGTTGTTATTTGATGAGTGTGTATTATTGTGAAAAATAGCATAATTAAATTTCTATTCCCATTTGTCACTTGTGCTGTCTGATCGTTAATTTTTGCTTCTGCGCCATTAGCGGTAGACAGAATTGTTTGCAAAACAATAGCAAAAGACAAAGAGACACAATTCAGGAAGCTGTCTGAAGGATGCAATGCAATCTACACACAAGGGCATCGCAAAATAGGTCGAATATCCTCTGAGACGTCGTTAGCACTGGTTGTTGTCGAGTGTGCGCTTGCTGCGAGCTATTCGTAGTACATAAGAAGATGATCGGCCCCGACTACTTCAACAGGCGACGATGTGAGTGGCGCGTGTGCGTCGTCGGCGCAGTGAGCGACGGGGGAACGCCGGTCGAAGGCGCGAATTTACATGCGGAATGAGTAGTTGCGCGCACAGGCAGGAAAACAATGGGCACCGTACTGTTTGCTTAATTGGTATCGACCTGCGGAATGCCGGATCCGGTGACTGATTGCTTCCGAGCGCCGCGCCACTATGGGCAATTATTGCGACGACCACGCGCTGACACACCTGCTTGTGGCGGTCGGTGGATGCTTTCGGTCGATCGGCGTTGCCAAGTCAGTCGTCGGCGTATTCGTCGGTCTGTCGATGACTTCGAGCATCCTTCAGTCAGTCTGCGCTGGAAATTGATTTAATCTGGACACCGACGGCCCACTAATAGGCGAGGCGGGCTTCCTAGCGCAAGTTTTAATTAAGGGATATGGCGCGAATCGTTTTAGTAGGTCCGCGTGCCGTGCGCATCAGGGATGCGAATTAGCGACCGGCCGGCCACCTAGTGGCTTCTTCAGTCGGCCGACGCCCATCGCTCTCAACGCCGTCGCCGATCGCCAATCTGTCCGTTCGCATTCGACGCCCGCGTCCCGTATCCAGGATGCGCGCCGGAGAGCGGCTATTGTTTTCCTTCGGCGTTTCCGCACCTGCCAATATCCGATCGGGCAGATGTCGACGCGATGCTTGCGGACGGCGTGTTGTCGTCGACGATGGCGCCGTTGATCGGTTGGAGAACGCGATGCATCGGCAGTAGTCACTGCGGGCTGGTCGACAAGACGGAAACGACAAACAAATTAGCTAGGTCGCTGAGCGCACCTAATGCGCTTGATCGGCGGTTTAGGCCGAAATCGGCGCGGCGTTATGAGTGTCTCGACGGGCGGTGCCGCATGCGTCCGGCGTCTTCGACTTAATGGTCGGACCGTTCGTCGTCGACGGCGGTCGCTTCCGATTACTTATTAACGACTCGAGCCCGTCGTCGTCAGCGCCGAGTTGACCGACAAGCGGGTCTTCTCGTCGCGTTTCAACCGGACGGCAAGATTTATTAGCAACGTGTCGTGTGCCGTCTCGCTCGCACCTTGTCGCCACCTCAGTCGGCCATCCATCGATCTTGGGGCTGATCAATTTGACCAAAGCGTCGTTCGCAAGCGCTACAAAGCGCCGCACTTGTGTCCTCTCTTCCTCGTCGTCGTCCGCAAGCCGCGCCATTCTTCCAACGATTTGTTTTCCTCGCTCGTTTGTTCGCTTCGTCGTTAATGGCTTGCGCGCGCTTTCGGCCTTAAAGCTACCTGAGCGTGGCAAAGTCGATACAAACGTTGTTTCAGCCGACGACACGCAATGGACGATACCGACGTCGGCTGTCGCATCGAAAGGAATCGGTCAACGAGCTCAGGCACTGCTGAGTGACTTCTGGGACAACATCATGTCCAACGTCAACGCGACTGCGACTCTCTCGTCTTCGGTCGAAGACCGGAACACGGTCTTTCAGGCGCTGAAAGGTGGAGCGCTCGCACTGCTCGTCTTGTGGACGATTGCCGCCAACTCGCTCGTCTTCATCGTGCTCTACAAGAACCCGCGCCTGCAGACGGTCCCGAATCTGCTCGTGGGGAACTTGGCATTCAGCGACCTCTGTCTCGGCTTCATCGTACTACCACTGTCGTCGGTGTACGCGATCGCAGAACAGTGGGTGTTTCCTGGTCTGCTGTGTGAGATCTTCGTGTCAGGTTCGTGATTTGCTGCAGCGCACGCAACGAATACAGAATATGAATAATATTGGTGACGGCAAAGTCGATTAACGTTTATTTTTGTCTCTCTGAAGCAGCTTGCAGTGCCCCGGGCTCCAGTCAATAATTGCATCATAAATAAGTTGCCGACTGCCGACAGTCGCCATCGTAGGCGTCTTCAGCTGAATACGAATACAAAAATTTGAGCAAAATAAGTAAGCCAAGCACACGAACGTGTGATGACTGATATTTTGCTTGGCTGCATAACATGCGATTGCAGTCAATTAACGAATCATTAATTCGTGACTTTTAGCGGGCATTTTTCGTTGTAACGCCGCCTCAAATGATGTTATTTTCGAAATTTTTGACGACTTTATTTGCATTAATTGCGCCGTGGAACCCAGTATACCTGTCTTAGTTTGCATTTGATTTTTAGCGGATATACTTTGCTGCACGGCGAGTATTTGGGGACTGTCGATTGTTGGATTGGACCGCTACTGGGCGATCACATCGCCTGTTGCCTACATGGCCAAACGGACTAAGCGTACCGCTGTCATAATGATCATCGGCGTATGGATCTTGGCGTCGTTGATCAGTTTGGCGCCGTTGCTTGGCTGGAAGCAGGCGGCCCCCAGATCGAATTACTTCGTGCTCAACGACACCGCCCAGTGTACCTTCCTCGACTTGCCCTCGTACACCGTGTACAGCGCCACGGGCTCGTTTTTCACGCCCACCATAGTGATGTTCTTCGTGTATTTAAAGATCTACCAGGCGTTCGCCAAGCATCGTGCTCGGCAGATCTACCGACAAAAGGTAAGCGCCGTTCGCTCCTTTGGGCCCGTTCATACCTCTCCAGTTTTTACTGCAAAGTTTTACTGCATGCACAAAACATAGGATATCGATTACTATGTTTTGTGCATGCAGTAAAACTTTGCAGTAAAAACAGGAGAGGTATGAACGGCCCTTAGTCGACATGTTGAAATCGTTCTGATCACGACCGCTCCCTGCAGCTGGCTGACTCTTCCTATGTAAGCGAAATCACCGTGCACGTTGTGCACGAGTTGCTACACCTTCTTGTCTTAGCCACTAGATGTCTGCTCCGTAGAAACATCATAGTAGTGTCCGAATGCACGAGTCAGCTAGCGTTCTTTTTGAAACGCTGCCAATGTGCCCGCAATATGCCATGGTCACAGTCCTCGCTGCCATGCCGCTCGATTTAATGTTATGTGCTATTCTTGTGCAACATGCAATATGACCACAGCAGTGCGCACACAACACGTTCAGTCAGTCAACACAGACTAAAACGCTCGTAGTCAGTCGAGTTGACTAATGCGCTGACATCCGGTTCAATTGCAGGTCATTCGGAAGCACATTGAATCGACAATTTTGCACGAAATCAGTCATGTGTTACCCACGTCCGATGAATTCGCCAAGGAGGAAGAGGAGGAAGACGACGACGAAGACGAAGAAGAATGTAATTTCCATTCTGATCTCTAGCCGATAAATTAAGCACCGAATGACGCGCTATTTCAGCCGAAAGCTCGGAGCGCAAAAACGGACCAATAATCGAAGTGGACGAAGAAGTCTGTCTGGGGGACGGCGCCGAAGCAGGCGGTCTCGGCGGCTCATCGCATGAAAGTACCTCCGGCAGGGCGGAGACCTCCACGTCCAACAACAACGATGAGCCGAGCACTGTTCAAGGAGAAATGTCGAGTAGACGAAAGCACAAATTCAAACAGCTGGATCGTGTGAACAACCACTTCTCAAAGACGGTTGGCTTTCGCAGTTCTACTCGTTCGGAGTCATCTGTCGCAAGCGGGTCGAAGCAGAACTCGTTGCGCATGACGAAGCGCTCAATCAACAAGTCTAACCTGACCTACGAAAAAGTGCAGCGGCACAAAAATCGCAAGGAACGTCGGCCGATGTATCGCAAGAGTTTGCAGCGCAAACCGAAGGCCATCTCAGCGGCCAAGGAACGGCGCGGCGTCAAGGTGCTCGGCATTATTCTCGGGTGCTTCACAATCTGCTGGACGCCGTTCTTCGTCATGTATGTTGTGGTGCAGTTCTGCGCCGGCTGTGCAATCAACCCACACATCGAGATGTTCATCACTTGGTTGGGCTATTCGAACAGCGCCATGAACCCTATCATCTATACGGTGTTCAATCGCGACTACCAGATCGCTCTCAAGCGTCTTTTCACTGGCGATACGCGACCCGTCGGTACTCGACGGGCACTCTAGCTTTTTTATGTTCGTCGAGTATGGAAATACGATTAGTTCACTCGTGTACAAAATATAATTGCTGCCCGACGACAGGATTGTGATTGACAGAGCTTACTGATCATTGTATATTGTTCAAATAGTCCATATATTGCACAATTTCACACGCCCGCATGCTCGTTATTTGACTTGAAGATACATCGAAAGATGACTAGACAACTTTGTTCTATAATCCGTAGCACAGCTCAGGAGGGGCGGCACAGCACAAATCAGGAACATGTTCGTAATGACTCATGTGAAAATCAAACGGTGCTATCTTTAATCACCTGAACGGAAGGCATAGAGTTCGCGACGATTTACGCGGTGTTAACTGCTTGCAGAGAGCCCGCTTGAATTCGCGGTTGAATAGTGTGTAGATGATAGGATTGATACCCGAGTTGCAGTAACCAAGCCAGAAGAACACCTTGAAGACGAGCTCCGGCGCGATGTAGCCGATCGCGCTCAGCACGTACATGGCGAAGAATGGCAACCAGCTGGCGATGAAAGCTGTCAGAATCAGGCCAAGTAGCAACGTCGCCTGCCGCTCCTTCGCTTTCAACCGTCGGCGTCGTTCGTTCATGTGCTGTGGTATCGACGTTCGAGGTGCGCTCGCTCTGTCCGTCGGTCCCTCCGCCAGCATCAAATTTCGCTGAAAAACATGGGGCATTCCCCGGAGAGACTAGCTGTCGACTTCCGCAGCTCACCTCTGTGATGCCCAATGACAGCGCCTGCACAGAAACTCTGTTGTTTTGATCAAGTTGTGCAACGGACGCAACGCTCGAAGGATTAGAGGGATTGGCAGTTGTGGGTTGATCGACTGAGGGCGGATCTTGATAGGGGGCGGGAATAGTTGTAGCGGGCAGAATGAAGCCGATAGAGCTCTGGCGACGGGTTGTCTGCTGGCGGTCGACAACTGGCAGTGGCGATGACATTCCGATACTCCGTCTACTGCCGCTGTCGCGTTTTTCCGTCGGAGGACTCGGATAAATCTGAGTGACTGACGGTCGACTGACCGGTGCCGCCTTGGAATCCGAATTTAGCTTGACGGTCTCTTCAGCATCTTGAGATAGCACCGGTCGGAGAGAAACCCTCTGCGGCGGGGATCGACTGACCGCCGTCACTGAAATGCATAGCTGTTGTCAGCATGTGGGATGTCATAGCAGAATATTTCAGCGATCACTGACTGGAAGACGAAGCGCGCGACGCTTGACGAACTCCGTTCGAACTGCACGACCCCAATCGACCCAGCTGGGCGAGCGTTTTATCGGCTCGTTCGGTCTCTTTGATCCGCTGTCGACAATGTTTTTTGGTGATTTCGAAGATGCGCGCATAGACGAGCACCAGCAGAGTGACGGGGATGTAGAAGGAGCCGAACGCCGAATACAACACATAACCAATTTCATTGCTAAGTGTGCATTGATTGGGAACGCGATCGGGTCGCCAGCCAAACAGCGGAGGAAGACAAATAGACAACGACACCAACCAGGAAACTCCTGAAATCGTTTGTGTATGAATATCATAGGGGCAGTGAGAGTTAAAAAAGTACTACCAATCATTGCGCCCATTCGGAGCGGAGTTCGTTTATTTGGGTAAGACAACGGCTGAGTGACTGACCAGTACCTAAAAATTGCATTCAAACGTTAATAAATAAATAGTGGATGATGAAGGGGGTAAACAATAAAAAAATTCGAACCTATCCAAAGAAATAGCGCAAATATGCAAAATAGAGGCAGTGACGAAGAGCACGTCCAGTGCTAGCCACAACTCGCACAGAATATCTCCTTAACAATATACAATTAATTAAGCAAGGGTTATGCAACCAATTAAAGACGCACCAAACCACCATTCCCCAATGATTTCGTAGGCGAGCGTCAACGGCATGACCAAACAGCCGACGAGCATGTCGGCTAATGCCAGCGATACAATGAGCCAATTCTGTCGCTGTCGTCGCAACTTGGGTTCGTTTTTTACGGCCAGTACAACCAAGAAATTGCCGCCCACAATGATTATCATCATACAAATGATGGGGAGGATGGCAGCGATGGCGCCGACGGCGGTGAAACAGGACGGCCATAATGACAAGCTGGAACAGTTGAAAAATGTCTCGTTCAGCATCGTATCAGCGCTCTCTGAATCGCGCAGCCAGTCGGGAGGTCGTGCATGGCTTGCTGAAAAAATCGTCACATTATGCAGGTCACGCGATCCACTTGCGAAGATTAAAGAGAGAGATGTACACATTTCAGTTGATGAATCAAGGAGCACGTCAATAGGTCCGTTGGCTTTCGCGGAGCGCTCTTTATGGTTAACAAACCGGAAGATGTCCGGTTGAGACGGAATCCCAATGAGGAACCGACCAGGCCGAGGTCGGCGACGACGCAAACAGCGGATATAGAAAGGCTGAGAATAATTTGTCACCCAAAGACTAATCGGATGCTGCCTATTTCTCTCCATTTTCGCCGACGCTCCATCTACAGCGCTGCCGGCAGAACCCGATAAATAAAAGTCTGCACCGCCTCTCCAGAAGGCGCACAGTTGCGCCATTGCTGAGCGTTCACATAAAAGCCGCAGAGATGGCTGCGTCAGCCACTCAATTTCGCTTATCAATGGGTCGGTCTGTCTTACAGCGACCTAAGTTGACTCGGTTTCGCACTCGCTGCTGACTCTCTGGAGAAATGGGAGAAGCGGAAGCAAAAACAAGCAGCAATCTCATGGAATGACAACCAAATAATGCATTAATGATGAAACCAGCCGCTCAAGTTCCCTAAAAACGCCACCAGGAAGTAGCTGCATGGTGTGTCGTAATTTTGCTGGAGACAGTGCCAACAAACGGATGTTTCTACATCCGGTCGATGCAATTTTCTGAATACTACAGGCGCACTAATTTCGCACTGGAAGGCGCAAAATGAGACGAATGCAATTTGACGCAATCTCTGGTTGCGTTCTGATTGCGTCCAGGAAAAGTATTGAACGACAGACGGTTCTCAAATAACTTGATGAATACGCTCGGCTCCCTGCGGCCACTTGTCCGCAATTTCTTGATGCCTGGCTGCCAGCCAGGCTATGCAGTCATCGGGAAACTCCCGAAAAATTTAATTGTAAAATAAATATTATTCAAAGAGGATCAAATTGCGGATTGCATAAAACCGCCATGACGAGTACGAGCGGACTTTTCGGGTATCCTATTGTGATTCTTTGTGATCCCTATGAAAACAAATTATGAACAACTGCAGCCAAGCAGACAGATGCATGAAAACTCGCTCAAACACATTCCTAACGCACGCTGGTTGAAAGAAAACGCGGAACTTCCAAGCCCATTAGCGCCCATAGCACACTCGCTCGTTCAGAGCACCACTTGAAAAACATTGGAGCAGAAATTGGAAGGCAAGACAGCAGCCGCCAGCCGCCAGCGATGAAGTAATTGATTATGCGCGTACCCTGGGCAACAATTGCTTTGGCAAACTCGCTTCCGCTTCAACCAACAATCCAACCAAATGCAAACCACGAGACCACCCCTGGTGAGGACTTTTGAACAATTCCTTTTGTTCCTATGGTCGTAGTGACCGCACTTAAACTTATCAGTAAGGTAGAAACGAATTTTAGTCAGTTGATGATTGATGAATGAAAAAAGTTAATCAGCCTTATCACATGGTTCCCAGCAACGAAAAGTAACGGGATAGCAATAATTGTTGGGCGGTACCACCCCAGCTCGAATCTCAGTCTTCACTGGACGAATCGAATGATTTTCTCAACTCGCAACTGCGCAAAGATATTGAACGCAAAGAGCAGTAGTGAGTGGCCTCGGGCCGAGCGGCGGTCGCGAAGAGCAAAAGCCACTAATTTCGAGCGACGACGACGACGGACGCCCAATTAAGCCAGTGCAAGTGGAGCGGAAGCGGTATCGTTGGGTGGGCAGGCGAGAATGACGACGACCGGTCTCTACCGGAAACTTGGTCCGGGACTGAACCGCGTCGCTCTGTTGCTATCGGATTGATTACACGACGGCGCGCGACGACGGCGACTTGCTCTTGTTAGCCACCCACCCACGAGGTGCGCGCCGCCCGCAACTTTGTCTTCTTCTTCAATGATATATCGCTCACATGCCCGCGACCATCTCTTCCGTCGACTCATCGCAGAGCGTAGAGCTGCCGGCGCCGACCACCATGGGCATAAATCTCCTCTCCATTCGGTGCGTGTTCACTCACGGTAAGGGCAACAGAGATCCCTTTGGGCCCGTGTGCATTTCTACTCTCGCACCGGCGGGCGGCAAGTACGCGACGGCCTATGGTCGCAGCTGCGCCGACCGCGGTAATTAAACCGGTGCTGACCTCTTATTGAGACCAAATTTCGATCACTGCGCGCGGATTTGTAAATAATGTGATGCTGCAGGCGAAATAATGCGACCAGCTGAACGAAAACAAGAAACAGTTGAGGCGTCAAGGAAAAACCTACGGAGCTTCATCGGCGGCGGCGGATTTGGACGCACAAATATGGCGGCAACACGATTGCTTGGGTGACCGAAAGAACATGGAGGAAGCGCGAAGGACAGGAATTACATTTGCGATCTGGGCACGGAGAGGGCAATTGCTCCACCACCGCCGTCACGGTCGACGGACAGGCGACGAACGAAACCGCGCCACTCGCTAATATAAGTGCTTGTCGGAGGGGGCAGAGTTCCTCGTTTCACCGACTCTAATTCAAAATCGTGCTCCCCTTTCGATCGTCACGATGACGCGCGCAAACTTTTCATTCACTCGGGTATCTGAAAAGGAATGCAGCAGAGAATCCGCGAACCGTAAATCACGATTGTGGAGATCTCATGCTCTTTCTCTCATGATCTCGCGAGATCGCCCAAGAAAAGTTTCAGACAGTTTCGGAAGCGAACTGAAATAACAGCAACTGGCATTCGAAAGCGATCAGAAACTAACAAATTAGCGTTGCGTTAATCAACACCACCGATCAGAGAACAGAATGCAATCTACTAATGACCTGAACCAACTGAAAGCAAAAACGAATAGGCTTACCAGCGGATTATTTCTTACGAGAGGGTGCATAATAATGTCTGTTA
The DNA here is from genome assembly GCA_034698105.1 of Plectus exinocaudatus. NCBI lineage: Eukaryota > Metazoa > Nematoda > Chromadorea > Plectida > Plectidae > Plectus > Plectus exinocaudatus. Next base: position 10,637 of record JAQGAX010000719.1, read on the forward strand.
TGCTCCTGGGGCAGAGCGCAAGTTCGTTTCTGGGCATTATTAAGCCTTGTTGTCAAGGCATGATTTGCTTTCCGTTCCGTGTCCACGGCCCGTCATTCTTCGCACGCCTCAATATCCTCACGCCATTTTAATAGCGATACTGAACAAATAGAAAACATCTGCTAGTCACAGTCCGTTGAGAGATAATATTGCGCGGACATACATAATTATTTTTGTTTTGCACAATCACAGCGGCAGATCATAGAACTAAGAGACACGTTGGCGACAAAGCAACAAAACGTTCATGAGTAATAAAGCGACTAGCAACGACTGGCCGATTGCCAAAGAAGCGGCGCTGCTACTATTCTGTACCAGTCGAGGTCGACCATCAATGATCGTCACCGGACTGGGCGCATCGGTACTCCGACGCCGAGTATCCTGAGTTCCCGTCAGCAAATGGTGGAAATTGCACAGATGACTTTCGCAGATGCAGTGAGTCGTCAACGGCTCGCTCTCATTTTGGTACTCTTTGAAGCAGCCGGTCTGGACCTTTTCGTCGCTGTCTACTTTCAAGCAGCCCGCGAGCAGCTCGTATTTAGGGTGTGACTTTGCCACATATTTGTCGTGGTCTTCGTAAGTCTCTTCAAAAGTGGCGCTTTCGACGACCACTTCCGACGTCGTTAGGCTAATAAAACAGAACTGTCCTTCGCAAGTGTCGGACCTAAAATGCGCAAACAGTCGGTGATAATCGACATGAGAAAGAAATTCAATGTGCCCTTACTTTTTAAACACTTCCGGTCCGAAGGCCTTCGCCGACTTGTGATGCAAGCTGTAACAATAGTTCTGTTTGTCCAACCGTCGTTCAATCATTTCCCGTAGTGCATAGCTTCTCGTTTTGTTATATTCGTTGCAGCCGCCCGTCGGCTGCGTGCAAGTGCATCCATGGACGATTGTGTTCATGGACGCCTGGTATCTGAACGAGTGAGGTCAAGTGGTGCGTTTTCAGAGGTGATCAAGGCTGTTGACGGGTACTGTACCTGGCACAAGTCATTTGGCCCTGCCAGTCAGCGTAGTGTCTGGTGCGCAAAAAGTTCTGCAACCGAGGGTATCCGGTGCCACAGCCCTGCTCGACGCCGTCGAAGTCGAGCAGACAGTAATTGCCTCGGCATTTGCGCAAACATGAATGTCCGGGGCAGTGATCGCCGTGCGGCTCGGAACACTCGCAGCATTCGACCGTCGGCAGCGGATTGGTCTTGTAGTCGTTGAGGCTGGTCGGACTGTTGCAGCGGTCGCCCTCGCAATAGCAGTGAATGGAATCGGCGTGGCCCGCGTACTGACAGCCCGCTTGTCCGCCGGGGATCTCCGTCGCACACCCTTTCTGTAGTCAACGGCTCTTTAGCAAACACGACCAACACTCAACGAACGGCACGAGACTAACCTGAATAACAGCGGTGTATTCTTCGGGAAAGACTTCAATCTTGGCAAAGCAGTATGATCCGGAACAAGTGTCACCTTGGCAGTCACAAGAATTGGGATCAATTCTACCATTCGCTCCAGTGCGACAGTCGTTGAAGCACGAGTGGCACTGAACTACGGCCGAGACACTCTCCGTCCGCCACAGCAGGAATACAGACATCACCAATAAGAGGCACGGCCATTGAAGCATGGTGACGTCGTTCTGGCAGTACCACGACCGACACGTTCGCGTCAAACCATGACGTTCCGTCCCCTTCGTTGTTGGTCAGTCTGCAAATGGACGCCGACCACTTAAGAGACCACTCGAACTGCGCAGGTGGGCAACGGAAGAGAGGAAGCGAACGCTGGTCGCCTGGTGACGTCTGACCCGGGCAGGGGACAGGGGACGAATTTCCCAATCAGTCAACACCGACAAACGACACCGGCACAGACGCGCGCCGAGTGCGGGCCTGACATGCGACGGATCGGCGACGGCGACGGCGACGACTTTATTTGGCGCACCGGACGGTTGGTTCCCTCGCCCGACTCTGCATATAGTGTAGAGAAAGGCCGCCAACGCGATCCTAGTTCGACCGGCGCCAGCCACCAAGCGGGGGCGCCGACAAGAACACTTTCGCTTGGCGTCTTGAGTAGCAAGGTTTGTAACGTCTCCGGAAACCCGAGCGCGGCCATCGCTCAGGCGAGAAAAATGGCACCAGTCTACGACAAAAAACAGCAAAATAACCGAAGCAGTCAAGGTCCCCCGCCGCCCACGCCTTTACTTCACTACTCCTACACGCATCTCGCGGGCGATACGAGGAAAGATCCGTCAGTCTGATTTTTCGTCATCGGCAATTTGATCTCTCGCCTCCACTCGATCATCGCACAGTTCAAGTCAATTTGTTAAACTGGCACATGGGCCTAATAGCAGTCCAAGAGCGCCGCCAACGGCGCCATCAGATTGGCAATGTGGGGAAAGCGGCCGAGCGATGGGTGTCGTTTATCAGTCGATGCTGCAACCGCCGGCACCAGAAGCAGTGGGGTGGTGACGAGACGAGACCGTCCAACTAGCGGCTAAATCAGAGTGGCGTCTGCGTCGCTGTTGACACAAGCTTACGGGCCGACGACGAGGAGACGCGCGACCGTCTTGCTGACCGACCCCATCGGCAAACACGAGCGCGCGCTAGAACCTCTGTTTGTAACTGCCCATCAAACCTAGACACCCCGCTTTTATTTGTCCCAAAGAGTTTTTAGGCGCGCAAACGGCCGACCGACAGTCGCAGTGACGCGGCGCTAGGCTCAACCGGAAAGAAGCTCTGCGTGGGCGGCCAGAGAGCGCCTCCATCTCCGACTGGTTTTCCCGCCGTTTGACCAGCGTCCGCCGATCCCACTCCACCCCAACGCGATAAACACCCTCTCCAACAAGGAAGAACCAGCAACATTTACTTTCCCCTTTGTAGACTGACCATTAATGGAGTTGGCTGAAGGGTCAAACCGCAATCACCCTTCTATTACCATACATTCTGGGCGCTCAAATCGATCGAGCACTCATCTCGACCGACAACAAACAGATACGATTAGACGCCTGGAAGCGCGCCGCCCCCGAAGCACAGACAGGAGCTAATCAAACTCTCATAGTGAATGGCCGCATGACGGCGGTCCCTCGCTGTCCGTCAAAGAAGCGCCATTATTCGCACGGCCACGGGCATTTCCGTACGAGAAACATTTCATGAAGCAGCTGCAAGTCTGTAGCTTATCCACGCTCTCTCACCCGATCACATTACAATGGATCAACCGGGGTCGACTGAAAGAAACTTGAGTTTCTACTCTCGGTAGTACTAGCAGTAAGTAATCCCGACGAATCGATAGGACCAGCGACCGTCAATCAGTGCCGGACAGCTATAATCGAATTGCCCGAATGGGCAGCGTTACTGCGCGCAGTTTGTCGATCGAATTACTGCGCAAAAAGTTCACGCGACCACCGACAGAAACAGTAACCCTTCCAACCTCAGGTGAAACGTAACTCCTCGAGCTGCACAATCGAATTACCACGGGCTTGAGCGCGGCCGGTTTTCAATGGAAAAGCAACAGCAGCACGCGCCGTTCTTTCATAAAACACCGTTGGCAAGAAGCAAACAGCTGCTGCATCCGTCGTTTGCGAAGAGTGACGCGACGGCAGAGAGCCAACCCCATAATTCTCCGACAGCTGTCGGTAAACATCTGTCGGACGCGCCAAGCACCTCTTGCCCAAATGTCTCAACAGCATCCTTTCAAAACACACAAGCGTTCTTCAAAAAAACGCAGTAATAAGAGCTCATTCTCAGCACGGCAGTAGGCTCGCATAGACTAGGGCAATTCGAAACAACACAATACGATGCCAATTGCCATATAATGATCCGATACTATAGTAAATGTACAGTATATACAACGC